>OX638371.1:15711235-15874624 GCA_951812925.1 Calliopum simillimum | reverse complement strand
TTCTGAAAAAAATGTACATCGTTCTAAGCATTTTTTTGCATTGTAAATTTATTTCGCAAGATGCTTTGCTTTTGGGTACAGTAGCTTTTTTCCTAACGGCTATTGAAAAACGTAAAAAAATCTGCAAAAAAAAAAAAATTTATAATTTCTTAACGCCCAATATTTTGTAGGAATATATTCCTTATTTTTTTAACACTCTAGGTATCCATTTTGTAATGAAAAACAAAAGGTTATGGGCAAAATTAGCCAAATTTTTAATAGTCCTTCTCACTTCTGAGTTAGTGTGGAAACAACTTTTCATTTGCTTCCTACAAATCGAACAAGTTTAAAGTGCAGCTAATATAAAAATGTTACATATTTGCAGGTACCTGTTGATTAAAGAAATAACCCTTTCTCTTCAAATTTGACTACGAAAAAAAATTGACTTCTGCATTTGTATGTCTATTTACAGGTAGTTCATATATGTGGCAGTTTGACAAAACTACCTATATAAGTCCCTCTTCGTTAAAAAGGCAAAAGTTATTAACTTGTGCTTGCGTCGATACCAGTTATGTGCTTTTGCTTTATTCACAAGGATATACTTAAGTTATTTTGTCAAAATGCCGCAGATACAATATGTAGTGCTCCACCCCTTTTGTGATGAATAAGTAGGTAATGTATGAATGTGAGAATGGATGGAATTTTAACATTACATGTTAAAATCCGACGCGATCTGGTGTATGTCCCTGCTAAGACAGTTTAACATAACATGCTATATTCACATTTCTATACAATAATGTCAAATATTTTAATACAATTTCGTATCTTAAAAAAAAGAAACTGCACAAAACAGATATGCCATTTTGAACGCTGTTTTATGTTCTATAGATTACACTTAGTTTCATTAGCGCGCAATCATAAATGAGTGACCAGCGCTCAGTTCATCATAGTGGGATTTTGGTGCAAAAAGCAAAAAGTCCTTATTTTTGAAAATAAAAATCAAATCCTAGGAAAAATAAACTCCAAAAAGTGGACATGTCGTTTTGAACGCTGTTTCATCTTCTATGGAACACACTTAGTTTTTTTAGCGCACAATCATAAATGAGTGACCAGCGCCGAGTTCATCATAGTGGGTTTTTGGTGCAAAAAGCAAAAAGTCCTTATTTTTGAAAATAAAAATCAAATCTTAGGAAAAAGAAACTCCAGAAAGTGGACATGTCGTTTTAAACGCTGTTCTATGTTCTATGGAACGCACTTGGTTCCATTAGCGCACAATCATAAATGAGTGACCACCGCCCAGTTCATCATAGTGGGTTTTTGGTGCAAAAAGCAAAAAGTCCTTATTTTTGAAAATAAAAATCAAATCTTAGGAAAAAGAAACTCCAGAAAGTGGACATGTCGTTTTGAACGCTGTTTCATGTTGTATGGAATGCACTTGGCTTCATCAGCGCACAATCATAATTGAGTGACCAGCACCCAGTTCATCATAGTGGGTTTTTGGTGCAAAAAGTCCTACTTTTTGAAAATAAAAAACAAATCTTAGGAAAAAGAAACTCCAGAAAGTGGACATGTCGTTTTGAACGCTGTTCCATGTTCTATGGAAAGCACTTAGTTCCATTAGCGCACAATCATAAATGAGTGACCACCGCCCAGTTCATCATAGTGGGTTTTTGGTGCAAAAAATCCTTATTTTTGAAAATAAAAATCAAATCTTAGGAAAAAGAAACTCCAGAAAGTGGACATGTCGTTTTGAACGCTGTTCCATGTTCTATAGAATACACTTGGCTTTTTTAGCGCACAATCATAAATGAGTGACCAGCCCCCAGTTCATCATAGAGGGTTTTTAGTGCAAAAAATCCTTATTTTTGAAAATAAAAAACAAATCTTAGGAAAAAGAAACTCCACAAAGCGGGTATACTGTTTTGATTGCTGTTTCATGTGCTATAGAATGCATTTGGCTTCATCAGCGCACAATCATAAATGAGTGACCTGTGACCAGGTGACCATGTTGGGTTTTAGCACCGATAAATCACATTCAAAAAAAGAAAAGGCAAAAATCTTATATACCATTTGAAACGTTGGTTTTTATTCCATTTATTTCCCAACTCTAGTTCGTGCACTTTCAAATATATCGAAAACATCAAAAATATCGGAGAAATCTGACTTCCTTGAGATCGCGATGGAATTTTAACATTACATATTAAAATCCGACGCGATCTGGTGTATGTCCCTGCTAAGAGAGATAACATAACATGCTATGTTAACATTTTTATACAATAATGTCAAATATTTTAATACAATTTCGTATCTTAAAAAAAAGAAACTGCACAAAGCTGATATGCCATTTTGAACGCTGTTCCATGTTCTATAGAACGCATTTGGTTTTATTAGCGCACAATCATAAATGAGTGACCAGCGCCCAGTTCATCATAGTGGGTTTTTTGGTGCAAAAAAGCAAAAAGTCCTTATTTTTGAAAATAAAAATCAAATCTTAGGAAAAAGAAAATCTAGAAAATGGATATGTCATTTTAAACGCTGATCTATGTTCTATGGAATGCTTTTAGTTCTATTAGCGCACAATCATAAATGAGTGACCAGCGCCCAGTTCATCATAGTGGGTTTTTGGTGCAAAAAGCAAAAAGTCCTTATTTTTGAAAATAAAAATCAAATCTTAGGAAAAAGAAACTCCAGAAAGTGGACATGCCGTTTTGAACGTTGTTTCATGTTCTATGGATTGCATTTGGCTTCATCAGCGCACAATCATAAATGAGTGACCAGCGCCCAGTTCATCATAGTGGGTTTTTGGTGCAAAAAGCAAAAAGTCCTTATTTTTGAAAATAAAAATCAAACCTTAGGAAAAAGAAACTCCAGAAAGTGGACATGTCATTTTGAACGCTGTTCTGTGTTCTATGGAACGCACTTGGTTTTATTAGCGCACAATCATAAATGAGTGACCAGCGCCCAGTTCATCATAGTGGGTTTTTGGTGCAAAAAATCCTTATTTTTGAAAATAAAAATCAAATCTTAGGAAAAAGAAACTCCTCAAAGTGGATATGTCATTTTGAACGCTGTTCCATGTGCTATGAAATGCACTTGGTTTCATCAGCGCACAATCATCATGGAGTGACCTGTGGCCAGGTGACCATGTTGGGTTTTTACAACTATAAATCTCAATGTTCGAAAGGCAAGTTCTTATGTTTAAAAAAAGAATCCGTAATAGTGTTATATATAGTTTGAAACGGTGATGTATTTGCTGTTAATTTCACCCAGATTGGTACGTTCATTCTGATTAAATTGGAAATTCCATCCATTTCTCTCGAAATCTCTTCTAGCGTCATTTTAACAGTGCTCTGTTAATGTTCTGTTAACGCTCTGTTAACTCATGTGGTTTGTGTATATGCTAAGATCGCGATGGAATTTAACTTCACGCACTTTATAAATTCTACATTATCAGTAACTTTCTGGAAAGTTGGTGTTTCCTTTGTAATTTCTTGCAATGTAGCAAGTGCATACCTATCGAGCAAATGCTTCTCTAGATCTTTTAACTTACTGATTTCCGTATTATTCTTTAAGGCTTCTGTTTTAGAATACCTCATTTTCTGAGCTTCAAAAATTGGAAATAACTGTTTAAGGTGAGAGAAGCTCAATTCTATTGGTTGAAACCAATCATTAAGCAAAAATGGTTCTTTTTTTAGCTTATCAAAAAAATTTTCAACATCAATAGGCTTTCTGCTAGTGGAACTAGATGTTGTGATATATATATCTTTATGATGCTGATTTGTATTCTGGTAAGAAGAATGACGCTTAATTCCCAATTCTGTTGTTAGTTTTTCCTGTTGTTCTTCATTCTCAGTTATTGCTTGTAAAGCTCGTTGCTTAGTGTTTTCTAAATCAGATCGTAAGTTCTGCAGTGAATTTTTTCCCATAGAACTAAGTTGATGAGAATAACTTGCTAAAATGCTATTTTGTGAAATGTTTTTTTTTCCTTGCGGCTTGTGCGTGATGTTTTCGCTCACTACTCTGTCTAGTATTCTTCCTTTCCTCATATTGTTTTTGTTTTTTGTGCTCAATTTTAGTAGCAATAATTTTAGCATATTGTTGTTTATGTGAACACCATACTCGATCACTTGAACTATTTTCATAATACACTAGTACACACTTACTGCTTTGATCAATACCGAAAAATTTAGGCCATCCACCTAAAGCTGAAGGTGTATAATCCATGTAACCCATATCCCAACCATTTTTTCCATGATTACCATTAAGTCCTCCCTTTCCTTTTTCCCCTTCTTTTCCTTGTTTAGTAATTTTCATAATACCACACTCCTGGCTGCTGTTTTCTAGATTTCTAACTGTTATCTCTCCAGAATATCCCCCTTGACCACCTAAACCGTATTCTCCACCATGCTCTCCAGGTTGTCCTTCTGAACCTTTATAGAGAAAAAAAGCCTGACGGCTAGTACTTGATGTACTTAATGATGGATTTCCTTGCTCAAAAGAAAAAGTGATTTTATTGCCTTGACTTGTAGACCTTTCTATAAAAATATCATCAATAATTATTGTATTATTGTCTCCATTGAACCATCTTTCCTCTTTTGATAAAGATTCGTTAATTTTCTCAACAACCTTTTTTACGTTGGCTGCCGCTGTAGTTTTAACAAAATTAGCAACAAGAGGAAACTTTTCATCAAAATCTTTCTTTGTAATACCTTTTCCATCATCTCCATCTTTTCCTGTTCCACCATTTTGTCCTTTACTACCGTTGCCACCATTTGAAGTGATGGTAAAATTTTCCGTATTATATTTTTTTTCTACTAAAACCAAAACATTGCCACCACTTTCCCCAGGATAACCATCAGCTCCTTGTATACCATGACCATCTTTTCCAGTACCTGCATTGTCAGAATAAGTATGATCGTTATCTTTTCCAGATACATCCCAGCTTACTTGATCATAAACTTTTATTGCTTTTGTTAAAATAGCTATATTCTTTCCATGCCAAATTTCATTCTTAAGATTTGCATCAATATGCATAATATCAGCACCAACGAAACGTACTTCCTCTATATTTTGATTTTTTGAAAGTGTATTTTCTAATCGCCGCAAAATGTCACTGACAACAATGTGGTTTCCTGTCACTTCAACAACCAACCGACCATCTATTTTTCTCTCTTGTATTTCTACTCGTTTTGTATAAGCGCCTATAACTTCCTTAAACTTGGTTATTAAAAAAAGATCTTTTACCCCCTTTAAGCGATCTGTTGCTTCTTGCAAAACTATAAGATTTTCACCATAAATATCAACTTGAAGCTTCATTATATTATTAATCAAGTCATCCAACAATAAGTCATCATGACAAAAATCTTGTAATTCCAGCTCAGCAATAATTGACTGAAGACTTTTAGAGAAACTTAAAAAATTAACAAAAGCTTCTAGAAATTATAACTCGTTTTTAGCAGAATTACTATAGGCAACTATTTGTTCCAAGCACTCTCCTTTGAATTGTCTTATGTACATTTTTTCATCTTCTTTTCTAATCAATTGATAGTGCTCCATTAAGAGAATGTAATACTCAAGTTGGTTTAAAGGATTAGGAATTTGATATAAATCATTTATGTTATCAAGTGAATTAAAAATTTTTTGAATAACAGTGCGGCTTTTACTTTCAGTCAATTGTTTTAGAGAATTTATTGTTTCTTGTAGCCAAAAACTTGCACAAAATTTTATATATTTGTTCTCAATATAAGCGGCGTCGATAGTGCTAAGCGTTTGATGAAACTTTTCTTCTATATAACTTTTAACTTGCGCTAAATCACTTTTGTATTCTGCGATTTCTTTTTTAACAATATCCTTTATTTCCTGTCTCTGATCAATATGCTCCTCCGTTGCATTTAACATATTTATTTATTTATTTGAAGACTTAAAGTCTTTTACATGCCACTTGTTAATTATAATAACAGCCAAATGTGATAATTACAACAATGTTAACAATAAATGATCGAATAACTTAAAAATTACTAAATAAATAGAAAGAAAAAGAAAATAAAAAAAATAAAAAATGAGAAAAGATTATGAAGAGAAATACTAAAAGATTAAATACTTGAAATTTGTTTTTATATTGTACCTATACAAGTGAAAAGCACTAAGTCCGTTTTTTCTAGTTTTGAGTTATTTGGTATTTCTGGTCCAAAATATTATAGTCTTTGGTTTGATAAGACCCATTAAGTGTTCATTTTTATCATAAAAGTAAAAGCAAAACAACAATTTCCATACAAAAAAGCAAAATTTAATTTTTTGAACATCACATATCTCAAAACTTGAAAAACTGACTTATGCAGGCCTGTTCCGTAATCCACGTGGTTTCAATTACTTTTCACTTAGAAAGCTTTTTGATGAAAATGGTGAGTCACACGATTAAAGGTATTAGAATCATTTATGTGGAGAATTACACGTTCTAAAAATAACATTGATTTATATTAACGAAAAGTATCTGTTTCGGAAATATTTGATAAAGTCGAATTTTTTACTTTTTGCAGTTTTTTAAGAATATTTTCTTAACGGTCACTTTTTCTTTAATTCAAATCAATGTTATTTGTAGAAACTGTAATTCCCCACAAAAAAGATTCTAGTACTTTTTATCAGGTAGAAGAGCCAGTATAGACCCACAGTTGGTGAAAAAGGTGAAGCGCCTTTTTGAGCAGAATCCTAAAACTTCAGAACGAGATATGGCTGCCAGAGCAGGAACCTCAAAATCTTCAGACTAAAGAAAAAACTTAAGCTAAAGACCTACAGAGTTCAAAAAGTACCAAAACGTTCCGATGAAAAGCAGTTAGAGGCTCAAAAGCGAGCTCGAAAGTTATATGTCGATTACCTGACTAAATTTGACTGCTGCATAATGGACGATGAAATATGCGTTAAGGCAGATTTTAAACAGCTACCAGGACACGAATTTTATACCTGATCGGAGAAGGGGCAGGTAGAGCAAATTTAAAAAGAAGAAAATTACAAAATTTCCCAAGCAGTATATGGTTTGGCTGGCAATATGCACTTGCGGTCTGAGAAGCAATTTTTTTTTGTAACACAGGGCACAATTAGCTCGAAAATTTATATTGATGAATGCCTTCAAAAACGCCTTTTGATATTTATTCGTGAGCACGGGGGTGCTGTAATGTTCTGGCTTGATTTAGCAACCTCTCACTACTCTAGAGCCACCATAAAATGCTACAGTAGCAATAACGTAAATTTTGTTCCCAAAAATGCGAATCCATTTAACTGCCCAGAGCTTCGACCTATTGAGAGATATTGGGCTCTAATGAAATCAGATCTTTGGAAGAGCAAAAGTAATGCAAAAAAATTTAAAAGATTTCAAAAATAAATGGCGAAGGTCGTACGGTAGGTTACCGGACATAATCCCAACGGACATAATCCCCATTTCGTAAATGGGGATTATGTCCGAAAATTTTTCGGTCATAATCCCCATTTTGGCCATGGGGGTTATGTCCGCAAATTTTTCGGACATAATCCCAATGGGGGTTATGTCCGAAAAATTTAATTAAGATTGAACAAAATTTTTGCAATAATCCATTTAAAAAATTTATATAGTGTTGGATGTTATGGACTGATCCGCGGCCGAAGGCCGCCGCGAAGCCGGTGTTGGATTTTTGGGAGATTTAAATCCTGAGCTGCGGCCGCAGGCCGCCCACTTACCCCTACTCTTATGAAAAATTACTGCGGCTAGCAAACTAGGTGTTGGATATATTAAAGACTGATTCGCGACCGTTATGGGGACTATGTCCGTTTTTTCCTGGGGATTATGTCCGAAACACTTGCGGACATAATCCCCATTGAAAAAATGGGGATAATGTCCGAATTACTTGCGGACATAATCCCTATATCGTGAATGGGGATTATGTCCGTGGGGATTATGTCACGGCACCCGTACGGTACTGTCGACGAAACAACTGTACAAAACTTAATGAAGGGTCTTAAGAAAAAAGTACAATATGTTTACATAAAATAAATATTTGTTAATAGTGTAAGGTTATACGTATTTATGTTCGTTATACTACTCATTAATTAATGAAAAACAAAGGGACAAATTTTTCTGGGGCAGAATGGCAACTCTTGGGCAGGCTATATTCGGCTCCATAAATGAGATAGCTCGAACAGCATTGTCGAATCTAATGAATTTCGCCTTAAAAACTGGAACCTTTGATATAGATGAAAATAATGTTCTCCGAACTGAAGGGAGTTTGTGGTAACAATATGGACCTAATTGGTCTATGTGAGGTTTTTTGCTTACGCAATTACCGCCACCCTAACCTATCGTTAAGTTCTCTTCTTTGTCTTCAAAATGCCTTGTATTATTTTGTTTTAAAAAAAGTTATGACCATTTGAAAATTACACCATTAAGTGTTAAGCCATATGAGATTCCACACACAATTTTTCACTCCATGGTGTCATTTTCAAATGTTCGTAAATCATGAAAGACCAGTTCAAAGATTTTTTTGAAGACAAAGAAATTAACTTAACGATACATTTCATAGAAAAGAGCAAAACGATTTTGTACGTCTTCTTTTCAACCTCAAAAATCGAGCTTTGAATATTTAGGGTGGGATATCTTGGAAACCATACGAGATAAAGCGATTGTGGTGCCAGATTCGGATTCAGCATCGATATATGCTTACATCGAAAATAACTATTTTTGTTTTGATTTCTTGTGTTTTTTTGAAATGTATCGACCTCTTTTTAAAAAACGGTAAGCTAGAATTTTAAAAATAATTTAATTTTATTGTTATTGCTCAATAGAAAAGGCATATACTTATGTATAAAAAATGGGGTTACATAAAAATTTTCGACACCGTAATATACAATACATATACATTAGTGCTACATTCATTTTGAAAAAAGGATTCAAGAAAATCTATCGTTGTCTTATGATCACTTTCTGAATTTTTAATTCTCTTTTCATCATTTGAACCTTTTTCTTCAACCTTTAACATTCTGGTTTCATTTAAGCTTTGATAATAGACTGCAGTTTCTTTACCTTTCAGAAATCCAGCACTTATCAAATGTTCTTTACAGAGTATCAACTCATAAGTACCCTTATTATCTTTACGTGCAGTTCTACCCTTAATCTGTGTTTCCTCTTTTATATCAAGCGAAAAGAATGTCTGTATGACATGCACCCCGCCGCTATTTTCTACAGCTACACTAGACTTAAAGTCAACACCACGACCCATACCTCTTGTTGCTAGCGTTACTGTTTTTGTGATACCTGCCTCACCAATGTACTTTTCTTTGTCATGGTTCTTAGTATTTTCTGTTAGAATGTGTAAGCGATCAAATTTACTAAAGTATTTTTCTTTAAACTTGCTTATTTCTATATCTGTATCAAAAATCTTGTAATGTGGGATAAAAATATCTTAATTTTATTTAAATTAAATGTGAGCTGCTGCTCGTTTTTATTTCTGGAAGACAACTGAAAATTATTTTTTAATTTCATAAAAAAATACAAAACAATTCACAAAGTATCCTTGATACAAATTATTAGAGTGTTCTCACACAAAGGTATTTTAACACCCCCTCTCAATCTAATAATTGAAGTTGCTTTCTAAAGTGTTCAAACCGTACAGTTCCGAGTGATTTTGTAAAAATATCTGCTAGTTGATTTTCAGAGCTAATTTGCAAAATATCCACTAATCCACTTGAAACGTGATCCCTCAGAAAATGATATTTCACATCAATGTGTTTTGAACGCTTGCACTCCGTATTATTGGACATAAATATACAACCCTGATTATCTTCATATATCGGTATAGTATAATTTTTGTTTAATACATCCATGTCTTGCAAAATGCCTCTCAACCAAATAGCTTCAGATGTGGCTCCGCTCAGTGCAATATATTCAGCTTCACTAGATGAGGATGCGACTACAGGCTATTTTTTGCTACGCCAAGAAACGGTGTTTCCAAAAACTTGAAAAACATAGCCACTTACCGATTTTCTGTCGTTGATATCTGAAGCCCAGTCCGAATCAGAATATCCTGTTAGCAATGAACTATTTTGTCTTCGTTTGAAATGTAGCTTCAATTTCTTTGTGCCTTTCAAATATCTTAATATTCTTTTCAACGTTTTCCAGTGTTCTTCTGTAGGTTTCTGCTGAAAACGTCCCATGTATCCAATTTGATAACATATGTCAGGCCTCACGCAAAGCATTAAGTACATCAAACTTCCCAAAAGTTCTCGATATGGCTGATCTGTCGTTTTTCCTTGAGATTCGGATAACTGAAATCCTTTTTCCATAGGAGTTTTTGTTGCGTTACAGTTTGCCATATCAAATTTTTTTAGAATTTTGTCGATGTTGGTTTCTTGCGACAAAACCAAATGACCATTTTTATGGTCGTAATCAAATTTAATTCCCAAAAAGTGTTTTAACTCACCGCAGTCTGACATCTCAAATTTGTCAGCGAGATTCTTCTTCAATAATTGAATTGATGATAGTGAATTCCCAGCGATGAGTAGATCATCAACATAAAGTAATATGAATATGTAATTGTTATTGCTTTTTTTAATATATAAGCAATAATCATGCCTTGATCTATTAAATCCAAGTTGAAGAAGATACTCGTTTATCTTCTCATTCCAGCAACGAGGGCTTTGCTTCAAACCGTACAAAGATTTCTCCAGCTTGCAAACATCATCCTTCATTGCTTTTAATCCATCTGGAATTTCCATGTAGATGGTTTCCTTTAGCTGTCCATGTAGAAACGCAGTTTTGACATCTAATTGATGAAAGTGAAATTGCATTTGCACTCCTACTGCTAGCACTGTACGAATTGTAGTCAACTTAGCCACGGGTGCAAAGGTTTCTTCGTAGTCGATTCCATATTTTTGAAGAAATCCTTTGGCTACCAAACGAGCCTTATATCTTATGGGTTTTCCTTCTTCGTTTTCTTTGATTTTAAATATCCACTTTGATTTCAGTGGTTTGACTCCATTTGGTCGCTTTACAATTTTCCAGACATGATTTTTCTCCATTGATTGTAATTCATCACCAATTGCTTCGAACCACTTCTTGCTATCAGAACGTTTGCAAATTTCCTCAAAAGTTACAGGAGCAGTATCAATAAATTTTTCAGCTACTGTCACATTGTAGCTCGTAAAGTAGTCGAAAAACTTGCATGGAACTGGAACTCGTGAACTTCGTCTCAACTGTGTTGCCTCTTGTTTTTCTACAGGTTCGTCATCGTCAGCGACATGTTCTTCTTCGACATCGTGAACACTTGATTCTTCTGAACATTCATCTTGAGGGTTACTTCCTGAAATATCGTAACAGTTTCCATTTTCTTGCATGTTGTCAAGTTCCTGATCCGAATCTGCAGGAATAGCATCTGCAACATTTTCCCCCTCTTGCTCATTACTGCATAATGTTATGATATTGGGTTGGCTGCTTTCCTTTACGTCATCATAATAATAACTCCACTCATCGAACTTGACATCTCTCGCAATAAAAACCTTTCTTTTCTCTCTGTCCCAAAGTCGAAATCCATTGGGTGAGTAGCCTATCATCATGCACTCTTGACTTTTGTTGTCCAATTTCCGTCTTTTCTGTTCTGGCAACCACGCATACGCCTTGCATCCAAAAACTCGTAGTTTTCCAAGATTTGGCTTTTGTCCATACCATAGTTCAGCAGGCGTCTTGTCGATTTTTATTGCATTTGTTAAGCTGCGATTTATTATATAAACACTATTAAAAGCCGCTTCACCCCACATTGATTTTGGTACCTTTGATTCAATCAGCAATGTTTGAATCTTTTCAATTAGTGTCCTGTTGAATCTTTCTGCTATACCGTTCTGTTGAGGTGAATACGCAACTGTGTTTTCAAATTGAATTCCTTTTTGCCGATAAAAAGCAAGTTGTTCTGATGAGCAATATTCTCGTCCTTGGTCGCTTCGTAATATTGAAATCTTTGCATTAAATTTCGCTGTGACAAGAGCTTCATAATCCTTGAATTTCTCAAACACATCTGATTTTCTTCTTATCAAATATATCATTGAAAAATGTGTATATTCGTCTATGAAGGAGACAAAATATTGATAACCATCATACGTTGTTGGAGTTATTGGTCCGCATACGTCACTCTGTATCCTTTCAAGAGGACGCTTGCTTCGTTCGCGCGTACCCAAAAATGGTTCTCGGCACTGCTTTCCTTTTACGCATACGTCACAGAATCCGAAAGGCTTACATTTTTCAATCCCCAACACTGAACCGCTTCTAACCAAATTCTCCAAGGATTGTTGATTAGTGTGACCAAGCCTTCTATGCCATAATTTGCTCATATCACTGATACATAGATTTGCACTAACCTTTTTATCTCGTAAAATTATTTCATAAAGGTTTCCTTTCAACTTAGCACAAGCTATGTCTTCATTATTGTTGATGATGATGGCATTTTCTCCCTTAAAATGTACTTCTAGACCAGCGCTAGTTAATCGACGAACCGATATCAGGTTATCACGCAAATCCAGAACATACAGCACATTTTTTAGTATTACCAATGTACCTTTATTGGTATACCCACGTATATCTCCAAATTCTCTCGCAATCAGAGCTTCTTCATTCTTGGCTACATTAATTTGAATTGGCTTTTTCAAATTTTGAATTTTTGAAAAATATTGTTTATCTTTAGCAAGATGATCACTTGATCCAGAATCAAGCATAAAAGTCATCTGTTTGTTGGCAAGAATGTTATTTCTGTCAGCTATGAAACACACCGTTTTGCTCACTTCTTTGCTTGGTATTTTTGCTAAATTTGCTTCACTTGCACGGACTCTGCAATTCGCCTTTTTGTGACCTCTTTTACCACAGTTATGGCATTTGCCATTAAATTTAAAAAACTTTCCTTTTGAAGTTGAAAATGCAGTAATTTCCTTTTTATCGTCATTTCCCACAGCACGGTCAGTTCTTTTTCTTTCTTCTGCTAATAATCTTTGCTTAACTATCTGAATGGTAAGTTCACTTTCCTTCATATTCTCGAGAGCTGTAACTAATGGATCATAGCTCTCTGGGAGAGTAACAAATAGTTGTGATACAAGATCGCATTCAGTCAAGGTTGCACCTGCAGATTTAAGTTTCCGCACAAGACTGTCGAACTCCAGAAAATGATCCTTCATTGACATTCCTTCTTGCAGTTGTAGTCTTGCTAGCTGTTTCCTCACTAGCGTTTGGCTTGATGCCGACTTCACCGAGAAAACATCTTCCAGAGCATTCCACATTTCCTTTGAAGAATTCTTGTCTTTCACATAGTCCAAATAATCATCAGCAATACAGCTCACTATGATAGACTTAGCTCGCTTATCTTTTTCGTTAAATTTTGCAATGACTGCCGCATCATTAGATGATGGAGCTGAACTGTTCACAGCTTCCAACACATCTACACAGTCTAAATGCATCCGAACTCGAAAACTCCAATTTCCGTAGTTGATCCCATTGAACTGCACAATTCCGTGAGGAACTTCCTTACGATGGTCGCCCATAACCTCTTGTAATGTGGGATAAAAATATCTTAATTTTATTTAAATTAAATGTGAGCTGCTGCTCGTTTTTATTTCTGGAAGACAACTGAAAATTATTTTTTAATTTCATAAAAAAATACAAAACAATTCACAAAGTATCCTTGATACAAATTATTAGAGTGTTCTCACACAAAGGTATTTTAACAAAAAAATATCAACACCGATTGTCCTGTACCAACCCTAGAGTTTGCATGACTAAAAATTTTACTGAGCCATTTATCTTCTGAATTCTGAGATGTCAGATTTTGACTTGAATTAAATTTTAAATGAGAATCACCAAAAAACGATGGCATGATGGAATTTTCTCTGATGTTATAAGTTTCTCTTACCGCTTTTTTCTCATGATCAGTGAGCGTTGTTAAGGTACCACTCACTCCTAAGATAAGAGGATATTTCTCAGGTAATTTTGCATAAGACACTCTGCCGCAGTCTATCATCAAATACCCATAATTTTTCAAATTTTCACGATTAAAGTTTTTTTTCTTCAATCTAAAATAATTAAACATGTTATAGTAACCACAGAAAATATGAATGGAATACGCTCCATCTGGTCGTCTACAACTAATGATTCCTTCATCGTCAATTTTATATTCGTTAATGTACCAGTCATTATCACTTCCGTTTGCAACCTTTATTGCAGTATCAATCATTGCCTCAAGATGTTCTTCATAGAGAGATTGATTAGTATATTCTTTTTTATTAACCACATTATCTTTTGATATTAAGAGATAATATTTTCCTGGTTTATGCAAAAATTTATTTAATTCTTTAAAATCTTGATTTCTTTCTCCCATATTTTTATTAGTAAATTCTTCCAACTCTTTCAAAATAGTTATTTTATCATAATCTCTGCTGGCTAATGCCCATATTTTTTCCTGAATATTAGCTAGTCCTGCAATACCTATAGTTTCACCGGCACCATAAGTATTCCCATAGAATTGATCAGAAAAGAAAACGTCTACTTCGCCTATTAATAAAATAGTGTCACTGATATCTCCTTGCGTTATCGCTCCAGTATGTTTCATGCTGTGATTTAAAATACAACCCTCAACTAGTTCTCTTAAACCATACTTCTTGCCATTTCCCTCAGGTTTTATTACTTCATTTGCCATTTCCTCAAATGTACCATAAGTTATCCTATCACGAATACCAAAAATCTTAAAGAAGCTGTCAAAATCTTGTTGATCTCGAGTAGCTAAATATTCACTATAACAAACAGTTCTGACCCTATGACCCGTCAATGCTAATAGTGATGATATTAACCCTAGTACAAGCGATTTCCCTTGACCTGTTAAAACTTGTACAAGATGTTTACCAACACCTTTAGTGTCTTTATCAACACTTAACAAACGCAAAATGCATAAGATTTGAATGCAATGCGGCTTTAAGCTTTTTCCTGTACCTGTAATATCTTTTGATTCTTGTATGGACCACACAGCAGCCAGCCCCGCCAGAAGTTCCGGGAGAGTTTCGCTCTTGAATTTTGTGTTCCATTCATTAATTTTTATTAGTTTTATTTGCTTATTAACTTCTTCAATAATAAATTTTTGTTTTTCTTCAAAGCTTTTATTTACAGTTTTTTCTATATAAAAATTAAATTTTTCTAAGTATCTATTAAAGTTGATTTTTAGTTTCTCCTCTGTAC
Organism: Calliopum simillimum; assembly: GCA_951812925.1. Taxonomy (NCBI): domain Eukaryota; kingdom Metazoa; phylum Arthropoda; class Insecta; order Diptera; family Lauxaniidae; genus Calliopum; species Calliopum simillimum. The sequence continues at coordinate 15,859,422 of OX638371.1, read as the reverse complement.
TATATGTGTTATTATTTTCTTTTTCATATAGCTCTAGGGCTTTTTCTATATCAATCTCATCTTGTTTTCTTAAAAACCAAAAAGATTCCCCAATAATACGAATTCGTTTCTTAAAATCCTCAAAAGAGCTGCTATTCTCAACAACAGAAGTAAATGGCTTGGTACTTTCATCTTTGAATAAAGAGAAAGACACGTAATTAGGTTGTCCTTTGAAATAGAGAAAAGATTCTTTAATTGCTAATAATAACTCACTTGCCGCACTTAAATTATCGTCATCAGACCATTTCTTTTGCCTCAGTAAATTACTAACTATATTTAACAGATCTTGAATGATTTCAATAATATAATGTTTAGGGATCTTTCCGCAATTTTTAATGAAATTTTCAGGATTTAAAACTATATATGACTTTTTTACAGCATTGACTGACTCGAAGCAGTAATTAATATTATCTTTTTTAATAAACCAACTAAACTCTATACGATTTAAATCTTGTAAAATTTCATTGAACGATCTATAGTAATTAATGAGCCCTTGTGACTTTGCTTTTTTATCAAGTGCAGTACTTGCAATATCAAGTAGTGTTTGGCATATTTTTTCCAAGTTATCCCTGAACTTCCCATAAGAAAATTTATCAGGAATTTTTTCTAAAATAGATTTTCTATTCTTCCAAAATTCATTATACACATCCACCAAGTCTCTAAAGTCATCAGATTGTGTATCCAATTTGATAGATTCTATTTGTTTTGTTAAAATGGCTACTGAAGTTTCTTTTGAGAGATAAGGACTTGTTTGTATTATAAATCTAATAACATTGTGTGTTGCTATTCGAAATGACTCATAATGATCACTCTCTGTGTTTTTAATAAAATCCGTATAGCGTTGTATGAGAGGTTCAAATAGCTTTAAATCGTCTTTGGGAAGTTGGTTGGCAATAGCATTGTCAAGAATATAAATCCATACTAAGCGTTCCTCAGGTATACCTGACAGCCTGTCACTACTGCTAACAAAGAAGCTCTTAATAGATAGCCATAATGTTTTATCATCAGAATTTTGTTGTAACTTAAATACATACTCAAAATTCCTTTTGTTAGAATAGTAACCTGGTTTAAAATGTTCCATTAATTGGAAAATATTGCGGTATTGCTTCTCAAGGCAGAGGTTTAGAGCAGAGGTTGAGTGCCACTTTATATTTTCTAACAAGCTGAATTTTCCCTGCTCATCTCTGTGCAGCAGAGCATCAATAGATATATCTGTCTCACCACTAATCTCTAAAATTAACTCCTTAAAGCTCTTACAAAGATAAAAATATATAGGATGGGATAACGTAGCAAACTTTTTTACTGACTGACCATTGTCCCTCAATATTGTCATTTTTACCAAATAACTTCCTTCCCTTGCTTTCATTCAAACTACTTTGGTCAACTTTTTTAGTTATTACGTGTTTCCAAGTACGCTGCTTAAATTGTGATACAGTTTTAATAGACTCCAAGTCAGAATCACTTTCGCAAGACATAGAAGATCTCTCAACCTCACTAAAATTATCAACACAATCATTGTATTCCTCATCAGAGGAATCCTGTCTTACGTGCTGGCTATTAAATTTATCTACGTGCATGATGCCACTATAGAAAATTCCCAATATTCTTAATTTCAGATGTTTTATAAGGGTTCTCAGAAACCAATGTTTTTTTTATTTATTTATGTATTTAGTTATGGCGGTTGAAATAGCAAACCAATCAATTTGAATCGTCCAGTGCTCTTCCTTGTCCAATTGCTTTGTTTTTGTTGTAAAAATTTATCTTACCTTTTACATCTACACAGCAAAAAAGTTCGATCTTTTATAGGCGAGTAATCCTCTAGGAATTGTCTTCTTGAACTCAATGATATTATTTTTTAAACATTTTTATATATCGTACTTTGGGAGCTAGTGAAGTTTGTGAAGATAGTTTTTTCTTTCTATATTTTCAGCTCTTGAATATTGATCACAGGAGTTCCAAATGTTATATACAAATTTATAATCCTTTTGAAGCTGTAGAAAACTGCTGAATGAGTATGATATTTGGGTTATATAACTGTCCCAGTGGTTATATATGTAGAAGCAGTAAGGGCGGCACACTGCAATTATAGAAATATTAAAAATATATATTAAGGAGGTATATGCGTAAATTGTGGATGTACACTAATAAAATCGTAGCCTGGGGCAACTGATGTTTATAGGCGAATAAAAAGATCAAAAGAGTTGGGTAGAGAAGTAAAAGGAGCGTAAACACCCATGCCGTGCGCCTGATTTAGTGGTGAATGTCGGTGACAACAACCCGTTGTGTAACACTCTGAATTTAAAGCCTTCATATTGTGCACATACAAGTTTATGGCCTTTGTGGCAATACCTCAGCGTTGCAGTGAAACCCAAATGTTTTCTCGGGAAACACTGTCGAAGGCAGTGCTTAGTCTACGAAGACAAGTTGAAGCGCAGCAGGCCACTCACATGATTGTTCGACAATTATTCTAAGGGTGCTGATTTGATCGGCACCCACTCGGGTCACCTTTTCTCGACAATTTGACTAGCATACCATGTACCATGGTAAACGCTCCTTGCTTCAGATTCTGGAAATCGGAGGATGAAGAATCTTAGCTGATGTAATGGGGCATGGTTTTAGCAGTTCAGTTGTTATTTGATAACTTTCACTTTTTTATCGATTGTAAGCGGTTCTGTTTGTATTTGACTGCGGCAGTGTTAGTTGGTGATTCTGGTTGCGGGAATGTGGTAGATGTGGGACATCGAGTTTTATGAAATTTGGTATGAGTTTTAGTTAACACTTAGGAACGATATAACCTTTATGTTCTTAAGTCGGCTTTGTCATGCCCCCAAAGAGAATGGTAATGATAAGAACTTGTTTGTTTAAGTTAACTGATGGGTGGTCTTTTGAAAGTCAAATAGGCCACAAAGCAAAATCTAGTAACAGTTAAGAAATTTAAAAACTCAAATAGATAAAAGTCTCGAAACAATGTAGCTTAAATTTAATCAGTGAAATTTAAAGAAACTGCTTCCTTTTCTTGTTTAAAGTTGAGAGTATATTTTTTCCAGCAAACTTTTTCCATTATTTCAATCGAAGTAAGAAAATATCAATTGAAAAAAGTGGCTACTCCCTGTTGTCAATTGAAATTCAATTAAATTTTTCTAAATGGCAACTTTTTAACATTGCAACAACCAATATGCCACCATTTTAGTTTTTAGTCAGTGGAAATGCCGCCATTCTTTTTTTCTCTTTTATTTATATTCCTTTCTGCTTTATTTTATTTTTAGTTTGTTGACTAACGTATTCGTGTACAAAGGAATACTAAACCTAAGTAAAACTTTGCTGCACAAAGTGAATTCCTGAATTGATTGCAATTGCGTTCGAATGGGCAATGCTTTAACCACGACCAAAAATTGACATTTTTGTTCAGTTTAAACTTTTCGGTGGCACTTTTTTGTGAAGTTTAGGGTGAATGTTGCTATACTTTAAAGTTCGCATAGTTTTTTTTTACTATCCTCTGTTTCTACGTATGTGTAATTTATTAATTATTTTTTTCCAAGGATTATATTAGTATGTTATATATTGTACTACTTTGTATTCAAAAATCAAAAACGTTCAAAAATCGATTTTTGGAACCGAATTTTATCTATATTTACCAAAAAAAAAATTAAAAAATTTTAAACGCCAAAATTTTTGCAAGAACATAATCTTTATTTTTAAAGCACTCTTGGGCATCATTTTTGTAATGAAAAAAAAAAGTTGCGATCAAAAAATAGGTTTTTTTAGCCGAAATAAGCCTTCAGTAGAATCAAAAGTGTTTCATTGGTTTTTCTCAGAATGAAAAATGATGCAGATATCATTTTTGAGAGTTCCTCTAACTTTTGAGTCGGTTTCGGGTGAATTTAATTTTTGACCCGGTCTACTCTACAAGAAGCTCATTCTACCTGTTCTTCTGTATGTCGCTGAATCATGGGTAGTATCGAAAACAGAAGCAGCCACGCTTGGAGTGTACGAGAGGAAAGTCCTCCGCTAAATCTTTGGTATTTCAGCGTTAAACTAAACAGCGAATTGTGATTGTGGCATGTCTATTGTATGGATGAGAAATTTTCAGCGAAAAAGGTATTTGAAGGAAGAATCGAAAGTTAAAGTCCAAGATGCAGAACATGCCTTCGGTGTAAAGATCAAGTTGAGGAAGCCCTAGTTGCTCTTGGTTCAAATGAAAATAATTAAAGAAGGCGCTCATGAAACAGAAACGCCTGGAGAGAACTGTTAAAGTCGGTTGAAACCAGTACGCGAGGTACCATGGCCATCTAAGTATGTTAGTTATATCCACCACTCTGTTTTATTATCTAAAAAATTTAAATTTACGAAAATCCATATAATCAGGCATGTTCTGAAATCCGATTCACTTCGGAATCGGAATAAAAGCAATTTTCAAGAGCTCCGCATTTCGGTAATAAACACCGGATTTATGTTTCGGTAAATCAAATAGGACCATTAGCATATTTAATTTGTTGAAATACAAATCCGATTACATCTTATTTGTCGCAATGCAGAGCTCTTGAAGATTGCTTTCATTCCGATTCCGAAGTATATCGGATTTCAGAACATGCTTGAATGTTTTGGAATATTTTTGTTCATTTTCTTTCCTATCAATGTAAATACTCAAACGTATACCAACGGTGTTGCCAATGCTAATGAACACAAAAAAAAAATGTTTCCAAACATGGCGTCATAATCAACATCATCGTGATCGTCAGCAACTTTATTAAAGTGTGTGTGAACAAAAACAAAGCATGTGGTATTAATTGTATCGCATGCAACACTGAATTGCTCTGCCTGTGATGCCAACTACATAAAATAGTGGCTTCATTGTGTTATACTGAGCTACACACGCTGGGAAAAGGAAGAGTGAAAGATTGCATACCATACGTACATATGCAATTTATTCCACATATTTGCAGACATTTCTTATCCCAGCAGGAAACTGAATGCATCAGAATTGCAACTTATTGCAAAATAACATTTTAAACTCTTTTTCACACGGTAATTTCATTGATGCTACCTAATGTAGGTTATGTAGGCAATTTTTAATTTAACGCCTTAAGGACATTATTAATTAAGAACTTTGTTAATATAATTTTTAAGTATTGTTTTTGTAATCTGTAAGGGTTTTAGCTCAGTAAGTAGATGAAATAAATAAATATATACATTTATCGTTGTAAGCGATCTCTTAGTTCTGGGATTCGAACTGGAGTCCTTGTGATAGAAATACATTATACATTATCTTTCGAAAAGTCTAGTAATTTTATTCCGATCTGGGTTTTCAAGTAATAAAATAAGCTTTTGAGACAGTTATAAATTTTAAACTTTGTCAAACAGTTCCAAAAACGAGAATGAGGCAACATCCTCCAAAGTTAAATTTTCAACCACTATACGTAGGGCCTAACAAAACATCGCTTAGTTGGTGTCATGTTATAAATTTTTAGTAAATCAAAAAATTGCGTATTATTTATTATAGTCTTACGATATATCATTTTAATTTTCAGAAAGATCGGTCAAAATGGAGAGAAGAAAACGTAAAATTCGTGAAACAATGTCAGCAGATATTCCAATGCCAACGCAGCAAGAGATTTGGTTTGCTCCACCTGTTAAAGTAAAGCAAAAAAATGTCAGCAACAAAAGTAATGATGTCAGTTTACTTCACCAGAGAGAAAGTTGTAGCGGCTATTCCTTTGGAAAAAGGTCAGACGGTTACTGCTAAGTGGTATACTGAAAACTGTTTGCCAGAAGTCTTCCAAAATTTATTAGGAAATGCCAAAAAAAAGGAGCTACGCCGCTACTTTCTACATCACGATAATGCGCCAGCGCACACTGCTGAAAAAACGACCGATTTTATTGCGCTTTCAGGCATTGAAGAAATTCGTCCCGTACCTTATTCCCCAGATCTAGCGCCTTGTGACTTCTGGTTGTTTCCAAAAATAAAAAAAAATTTGAGAGGGAGAGTCTTCAACAGCAATGAGGAGATAATAAATGCGGTTAATGATGAAATTGCAAAACTGCAAAAAGCCGATTTTGAAGACTATTTTTCAAGATGGATTTATCGACTTCAAAAATGTTTCAAAATAAATGGCGATATCGTTGAAAAAATACAAATAAATGAAGAATAAAGTTATAAATTTAAAAAATTAAATTTAAAAGTTTTTTCAATTCAACTAAGCGAACTTTTGTTAGGCCCCTCGTAACTCAATTATTTTTTAATCGATTCCAACAAGCAATAAACCGTTGAAAACATAACTTGATTGTCTTTTAAACGATATCGGACTAGCCGTTCTTGCTGCAGATTAGTTAAAGAGAAGTCATACCTACAAAAACAGATGAACAGCTCAAAAAATGTTTCTTACATTTTTTTTTGCTCAGCACATTTCAAGTAATTGAAATAAATTTGAATCGTTCGGTTCACAATTTCTGCTGTCAAACAGTGATTATGCTAAGTTGATGTAAAAATAATTTTGGCACGAAATAATTCGTTTGCATTCGAATCAGCAAAAAAAGAATGCAAACGGTATACGACATAATATTTGATATGCATACAGCTCTTGGTAAGATCTTCTTTTGAGCATAATTTTCCCACCGTTAATGAACAGTTCTAATCAAAGCAATGCTCGAAGATTCGAAAGTTTGTGTAAAAATATATTTGCCGACCAGTGTAGTACGCAACGCGCCAGAGTGGAGGCGGAGTTGAACAATTTGTTACGAAGCACAACAGGGGGAAGGGTCATTAATTACGTTACGTAACGTCGATATTCAAATTCAAATTACAAAAATTAAGATTTGTTACGTGAGTAAAGGAGGAGGGGGTTGTACGTTTTGATATGTTGCGTTACGACCGGAGAGGGAAGGGGATAGCGGTAAAAATTGGTCGAAAATTGCGTTACGAAAATTGCGTTACGTTAAATTTTTGTTTTTTCTACATTTTAAATTCGATGTTCGAGTTTTGAATGATTTTTCTACTAAACCAGTGCGCAAGTGCTTGCAAATTTCTATAGGAACAAAAGCTTTAAAAGTGCTTCCTTCAGGATCGCTTCAAATTTTTCCCGTTGGGTATGTATGTTCGTATTGATGCTTAAGTTTATCATGTCAATGTGCAACTTTGTTTGCAAGTTTGATCTACTTGGTTTCAGTTTTGGTCTGGGTTCGACTGTTTTTAAATATTTTTCATTCATGTAGGTTTAGTTGTTTATTTTTTGTTTTAGGCCATGTCCATTCTAAATTTTTACTAAATTTGCAGTGTGGTTCTCAGATTTCTATAAAAAATCACAGAGCTTTTCTAAGTGGTCTGTATGGAGATCTCTCATTATGGGTGTACAGCTTAAAAACCGGAATTTGACGGTGGATGTCCGTACTAACAAATATCGTGAAAGCTCTAACTTTACATACAGTGACTCACGAAATTGATCACGCTTTTGCTATGAATGCAAACAAACAATAAAAAGTCTGAAATGGGCTTGTATTTTAAATGTGTCTTTATTTTGGTAAAACGGCATTAAGTAAAGGAAAATAAACAAGGGACAAATTCCATGAAAACTCTTTCTTAAATAAAAAATAATTAAACAAAATCAAAAATACTCAGCGTGATCAATTTTGTGACTTCGCATTATGAACCTTGGAAACTAATGTTAATATTTTGTATAGCCTCCTAGTGCATCAATAACTGCTTTTATTCTTCTGGGCATACTTTCTAGAAGAGTTTCATAAATTTCTGGAGCAATAGCATCTCAAGCATTTTGAGCCATAGGCCGAAATTCATTAAGAGTACCAATTTAACCTTCCATCGATTTTCTCAATATGCCCCATAGGTACTCAAAAGGATTGAGGTCTGGAGATTACGAGGGACATTTCATTGTTGTAATTCCATTATCTGAAAGCCATTTTTGTGTCCTCTTTGCAGTGTGTTTTGGACTATTGTCCTGCTAAAAGACAATAATCAAAGCATTTACTTTCAAATCTTGTAAAATACCAAGCAAATGACTTCGTAGAATTTCACTGTTAGACTCTGCTCTTATTCGACCTTCAATTTTGGTAACTCTACCAACACTTCTAGCGGTCATACATACCCACACCATTATTGAGCCTTCTCCAAACTGAAGTGTGGGCTTAACGTAGTATGGCTGAAGTCTCTAACCCTTACTCCTCCAAATCCACTCACTGATTTCCGATCCTAAGTGGTTTATTTTGATCTTATTTGACCATATAACCTTCTCCCAATCGTAAGCGCTCCAGTCTTTGTAACATTTGACAAGCTCCCAACGCAACTTTCTGTGCCTCAACGGCTTTTAACTTATGCACGCCCTTTGAGGCAGCAAAGTTTGAGTTTAGAGGAGGCTCAATAATGATGTGGGTATGTTTGACCGCTAGAGGTGTTGGTAGAGTTACCAAAATTGAAGGTCGAATAACAGCAGAGTCTAATAGTGAAATTATACGAAGTCATTTGCTTTGTACTTTACAAGATTTTAATGTAAATGCTTCGATTATTAACTTTTAAAAGGACAATAGTCCAAAACACACTGCAAAAAGAACACAAAAATGGCTTTCAGGTAATGGAATTACAACAATGAAATGTCCCTCGTAATCTCCAGACCTCAATCCTTTTGAGTACCTATGGGGCATATTGAGAAAATCGATGGAAGGTTAAATTGGTACTCTTAATGAATTTCGGCCTATGGCTCAAAATGCTTGAGATGCTATTGCTCCAGAAATTTGTGAAACTCTTCTAGAAAGTATGCCCAGAAGAATAAAAGCAGTTATTGATGCACTAGGAGGCTATACAAAATATTAACATTAGTTTCCAAGGTTCATAATGCGAAGTCACAAAATTGATCACGCTGAGTATTTTTGATTTTGTTTTATTATTTTTTATTTAAGAAAGAGTTTTCATGGAATTTGTCCCCTGTTTATTTTCCTTTACTTAATGCAGTTTTACCAAAATAAAGACACATTAAAAATACAAACTTATTCCAGACTTTTTATGGGTTGTTTGCATTCATAGCCAAAGCGTGATCAATTTCGTGAGTCACTGTATATGTCATTTTGAAGGTACATTTGACAGCTGTCAAAATCTTCGAAAATTCGAGAAAAAGACAGCATTTGCGGGAGGTTCTGTTGGGTCATTTTTTTGCAAAGAAAACTGCTCCGGAAAGTCATAGTTTGCTTGTAGAAGTTTATGGCGACGATGCTTTTGGAAAAACACAGTGTTTTGAATGGTTTAAACGCTTCAAAAGTGCCGATTTTGACATCAAAGACAAAGAACGCCCAGGACAGCCAAAAAAGTATGAAGACGAAGGATTAGAGAAGCTACTCGATGAGGATTCGTGTCAAACACAAAACGAGCTTGCCAAATCGTTGGGAGTGACTCAGCAAGCCATTTCGAAACGTTTGAAAGCCGCCGGATACATTCAGAAGCAAGGTAATTGGGTACCCTATGAGTTGAAGCCGAGAGACGATGAACAGCGCTTCTGTATGAAAGAGAAAAATGTAGAAAAATGTGTAGAAATAGTTGGTGTACCTAATATCAGCAATGAAAATGCGCTTGATTCTGCACTAAAAATATTTACTGGTGGTCTGGAAGCGAATGTAACTGAAGATCAAATTGACGATTGTTACATTAAAACTATTAAGAGTAGAGATAATTCAGATGGCACTAAATCTTTTAAACCTTTTGATGTTTTATGTGTAAAATTTTTGTCTTTAAGAAAGAAAAAGGAAATAATGAGAAAAAAAAAGTCTAATAAAGTTAATTTAAATTCAAAATTATTTGGCGGCGATGGTAAAAAAGAAATTTTCTTGAATGACAGTCTTACAGTTGAGACAAGGAAACTGCTCAAAGCTGCTATAAATTTAAAAAAAGAAAAAAACTTCAATTTTGCTTGGGTTAATCATGGGAGAGTTTTGTTGAAAAAAAAGGAAGGTGATGTTCCAATTGTTGTGAGGTCCTTCGATGATCTTGATAAAGTAACTTAAGTCAACTTAATTACTTTTTCTTTTTTGTAACTTAAAATGTTAGATGTTCACGATCCTCACAATGATTTGGTAGACCTTCCTTTTGATATTTGTAAAAAAATAGATTTCCATAAAATTTCATCAAACCCAAACAGCTTGAACGGTTTTTATATAATAGCCCAAAATATTAGAAGCATGCGTAAAAACTTTGACACCTTTGTGCTGCATCTTGAGTCTTTTAAAACAAAGCCGGATTTTATTTTCTTTTCCGAAATATGGATTTATGACTATGAGATGATTTTATTTGACATCCCTGGTTACAAATTTTTTGCCAATTGTAATAATCATTATGCATCTGGTGGCGTAGCTGTATTTGTCTTGGAAAATATAAATTGTGAATTTGCATCCATTAGTTTGAGTAGTTCTGATGTTATCAAGGTCTCATGTTCTATAGACAATATAACTTACAGTTTTATTTGCATCTATCGTTTCCATGAAGCAACTTCTTATGACATATTTTTAAATGATTTATATACATTATTGATGGCAGACAAAAGCAAAAACTTAATAGTTCTAGGCGATATTAATATTAATATCCTGCAAGACTCCTTGCAAGTGGGTAATTATTTATCGTTACTTTCATCCTTAGGCCTAGAATCTTGCATAAATGAACCAACTAGAATATCTGACCATTCTGCCACATGTATTGATCACATTTTTGTCCGCTTAAGTAAATCGTGTAATGTTGCAATTAGTAGTTCGGTTTGTGATCTTCAGCTCTCCGACCATTGCCTGACTTGCCTTTGTTTTGAGAATGTAGTTAACCATAAAACTTGTGTTAGTTTTAATTCGCCTAAATCAACTACTGATTTTGTTGTACTAAATAGATATTTATTGTCCGAAGCGTGGGATAGTGTTTATGATGAGATTGATCCGTCAAGGGCTTACAATCATTTTATTAATATCTTATCACAGTATGTTAACCTTTCTACTAAGGTTACTAGGCCGATATCATCTTGCAACAAGAAATTAAAACCTTGGATGACTAATGAGCTTCTTAATAAGGTGCAAAAGAAAAACCAGCTATATAAGAAACTTAAGAAATTTCCAAGTAATAACAGCCTTAAACTCAAATATAAAGATCTGTGTAAAGAAATTGCTATTGCAACCTTAACTTGCAAAAATACTTATTATTTGAATGAATTCAATAAGGTGAAAGGTAATGCCAAAAAGGAATGGAACTTAGTAAATAATATAGTAAATGGGACCACTCTTAATTCCAAAGTTCATGACCTTGAGGTGGAAAACACAATATATACTGAACCAAGCAAAAGGGCTAATCTTTTTAATGATTACTTTTCGAATATTGGTAATGAAGTTGTTTTAAATAATGGACTAAATTACACCACGTGTAATTGTCTGGAAAGTGAAAGCGTTATTTCTGATAGTTTTTATTGTGTGCCTGTATCGTCATATGAAATTTATAAAATTATCATGTCGCTGAAAAATTCTAATTCATGCAATGAAAACAGTTTTTCCAGTATTTTTATTAAGCAAATTGTTTTCAATATTGTGGACATTTTGACTCACTTGTTCAATAAGAGCATTGAGTCTGGCATCTTTCCAGATGAGCTAAAAAGATCAGAAGTTATCCCTCTTTTTAAAAAAGGGAATAAATCCAATATTAATAATTACAGACCAATTTCAGTCTTGTCCACATTTTCGAAAATTTTTGAAAAAGTCATGAAAGACAGAATGTTAAAATTTTTAAGCAAACACAACTTTTTTAACAATAATCAATTTGGATTCAGATCGGGATTTTCGACAGAAGATGCCCTGCTTAAATTTTGTGATGATATTTATGGGAGCTTAAATGATAAAAAAATCACTGCTGCTCTTTTCATTGATGTTACAAAAGCATTTGATACCGTGGATCATCAAATTCTTTTAAGAAAATTGTTTAAGTGTGGTTTTCGTGGTACTATTCATCGATGGTTTTCATCTTACTTATCGAATAGACTTCAAAGGGTTAAAGTTGATAATCATTACAGTTCCTCTAACATAGTAGGCATTGGAGTTCCTCAGGGTTCCGTTTTGGGGCCAATCTTATTTTTGATATATGTGAATTCGCTGTTTTCCAGCAAATTTGTTGGTAAAACTATTGCGTTTGCCGATGATGTGGCTTTTACTTTTTCTTGTAACTCTATGTGTGATGCTGTTGTAGAAATAAACTGCGACTTGGAAAGTTTAAAGCACTGGTTTACTGTACATAAATTGGTTTTAAGTGATAAGACAAAAATAATGCTTTTTAATGTGTCTGGCAAAGATATTCAATTAGGTGAGTTTACTTTTCATGGTGCTAACTGTCAAAAGTACTTTGTCTCCAAGGAAACATGTAGCTTTGGTAGTACCGTGCATACGTTTAATAGGTCTGGCTCTTGTTCGAAAAGCTGTTTTCCTATAGATTGTGTGAAAACTTTCAAATACCTTGGCTTAGTTCTGGATTGGAAAATGAATTGGTATGATCACACTATTACTTTGAAAAAATATTTATTGTCAGCAACAAGGCAATTATACCAGTTAAAGAACTTTTGCTCTCTAAAACTTCTTACTTGTGTTTACTTTAGTATAGTTCAGTCAAAGTTGGAGTATGGGTTGGCCTGCTGGGGTGGGACGCACTATAACAAAATTAGTCCTCTTCTTACTCTTCAGAAACACGCAATAAGGTTAATAACTAAAAATAGTCGCATTGTCAGTAGTCTACCTCTTTTCAGAAAGTTGAATATTTTGCCTTTAAAGCACTTGTATTATTTCAAAGTCTTGAAACTTTTTTTCCAAAGGTCTGGTTATTTCGTATTTACTAGAAGTCATCCGAACTATAATTTAAGATCAAACAATCTGAATATGGCTTTGGTTCCAATCCACAATCTGCAGCATTATCTTTTCAACTTTTCTTCTGTAGCTCCTAGAATTTTTAATAAGCTTCCGTACCATATAAGATGCATACAAAATAATCGCGCTTTTAATAAAGAAGTAAAGTCTTGGCTGTTTAGTATGAATTATGAAAATATAAATGCACTAGGTGTTGTCATGTCTTAATTTGATAATCTAAGGCTGTTTCAAATTATTATATACATATTTTTTTTTTCTCATTTATCCTTTTCCCTCTCCCCTTATTCTTATTTATTTAATATTTTTACTTTGATTTTAATTATTTTATTTTTTTATATTTTATATCGTACATAATACAATTTATTTTTCTTTGACCCCACATAATATGGTAATCTCAGTATTTTAAGTATGTATCTCATCCGCTTCTAGTGTTTAATTATACTATAGGATGTAGATTTATGTTTATTATTATTAATTATGAATTCATGTTCAGTTTTAAGCTAAATTGTATAGCCTTAATAATAATAAATATGATGAAATAAATGAAAATGAAATGAAATGAAAATGAAAAATGTCTGAAATGCTGCTTGAGCGCCATAAAAACAAATCATTTTTGCATCGGATTGTGACTGGGGATGAAAAATAGATCCATTATGACAATCCCAAGCGCAAAAAGTCATACGTGAAACCCGGCCAACCAGCCAAATCAACCTCGAAGCAAAATATCCATGGCGCTAAGGTTATGCTGTGTATTTGGTAGGATCAGAAGGGGCCGATATATTATGAGTTGTTGAAATCGGGCCATACAGCCACAGGTGACCTGTACCGAACACAATTAATACGTTTGAAGCGTGCCATCATCGAAAAACGCCCGGAAAATGCATCAAATTTCGCTAAAAAATTCCGGTTTTTAAGTTGTACACGCAATATTAGTTTTACGAAAAAAAAGTCTTCGGATGAAAAACAAATATTTTGTAGAAGACTTGTTTTGCGCTAAATGGCTGTGAGAGCCACGGGAATTTTTTTTCTTAAGAGTCAGGTGACAAATTTTTTAACTTTATTTTGTGCTTTGATTTACACCCATTAGGTGGCCAAAAAATAAATTTCAAAGTAGAAGGATATAACTTCCATTGCCTAAAAAATACAAGGTATACAAAAAAGCCAATATTTCCCATATAAATCATAACAATATTGACGAAATGATGGCCATGTTTTGAAAAATCTTAAAAATTAATTTTCCAAACAAATTTATTTGCTTTTTATCCATATTTTTTTTGCGTAAATCTTTTGAAAAACGGATGTTTTTTATCCACCTTTCAAAAGATTTTCGAAAAAAAAATTTTAAGAAACAAAAAAATTTTATTTTCGGAAAATTGTTTTTTAAGATTTTTCAATAGATGGCCGTCATTTCGTCAATACTTATTCTTATGGCTTATATATAGGAAATATTAGTTTTTTTGGTATACCTTGTTTTTTCTAAGCAATGGAAGTTATATCCTTCTACTTTGAAATTTTTTTTTTCGGCACTTAGTGGGTGTGTAAATCAAAGCACAAAATCAAGTTAAAAAAATTGTCACGTGACTTCAGAAAACAAATTCCAGTGGCTCTCACAAACGATTTGCGCAAACCAAATTTTTTGGAAAACGTTTCTTTTCATCCACCTTTCTGTAAAAAAAAAAAAAAAATGAAAAAAAAAACAAAATATTATTTTGATTAAATCAACTTTTAAGGTTTTTTAAAAAAATGGCCGCCATTTTATAAATTTTCAAAATTGTCCAATAACATTAAAATGGTACAAGAATATGAAAACCAAAATTTAAAAATATATTTTGGACAAAATGGCGGAACTTAAAAAAAAAATTGCATCGATTTTTCGCGAAAACACTACTTTGACACTATGATGTTTCATGCTCATAACCTGGAAAAAACCAATATATGTCCTATAAAACCTATATAAGTACAATATATACGTCTTCGATCCAGATACAAAATATTTTTACGATATAAGTCTGGTTAACGAGTTAGAGAACTTTAAAAATTTTACAAATCGGCAGGTATGTGTTACTTCGCTTCAAATTTGTGAAGCCTTCTAGCTCATTCACCAGACTTTATGCTGCAAATCGAGGACATATATAGGTATAACATTATCAAGTTTTTTCTAAAATCGGAAAAATCAAATTTTTTACCTGGTGCTTCACGTGGAAAATCCCAATTTACATAATTTTAGGGAAAAACTGCGAAGACCCATTTTGATATGTTGTTCAGGTGAAAATTTTCTATCGATTTGACTGGTCTTTTGCAATTTTATTATGACCCTTGGACAAAAAGATTAAATCCAAGCACAATTTCAAAGAATTTAATAAGCAAAACATAAAACATCATTCGAAACCCTAAGTATTTTGCTAAATCCTACCAACTTAAGCAACGAAACTTATGCAAAAATTCCAAAGCATAAAAAAAATATTTAAATTCTTCCATAAATATTAATGTTAATCTAAAATGTTAAACGGATTTACACATTTTATGCGCTGTTTGTTGCCTCAAAATTAATATGATGATTGCAATGATCATAAAGCTGATTTCAAATCTGCCTTAGCTCCACCGTATGCTTTCGTGCTTTCAGCAGGACTGCGCTGCTGAAGACCTGGCAAC
Organism: Calliopum simillimum; assembly: GCA_951812925.1. NCBI lineage: Eukaryota > Metazoa > Arthropoda > Insecta > Diptera > Lauxaniidae > Calliopum > Calliopum simillimum. Next base: position 15,843,861 of record OX638371.1, on the reverse strand, counting down.
ATTTTCACTACCCAAATAGCAGCATAAGACCAAACAGAAAAATGCACCCGAAAAAGCGTCCTACAAACAACACCGATAAAAATAATACCCGTAAAGTGTTTGCTTTGTTCACTGGCTTTTTTTGCGCGCGAGCGCAATTTTCTTTGCTAATAATGTCGAATAATTTATAAACTAAACCATTCCCTTCGTGTGTGTGTGTGTGTGTGTGCCGCCAAGCAGCAGTAAGCATTTCTCTCGTGACAGCGTTGCCAACTAAAACATTTTTGCTGTTTCTGCTTGTATATGTTGTGGTAATGAAAATGGTTGCTTGAATTTTTTATTAAAAATGGCGGCGCACAATAAACGTTTAAGTGTTGCACACAAAAAGGAAATAAGCACAAGAGAAGAAGAACACAAAATAAAAAAAAATAAAATCAAAACAAACGATAAAAAGAAGAACGAAATTACAATAAACACCAACATTAAATATTAAGACTATCATGAATGCGATGCGACGGGTAGTACATATCTACCGTTCATAAGGCCAAAACACAAAACGCTGCATTACTTTTTAAGATGGCACAAATAAAAGATGATTGTTCATGGTGAAAACGCTGTAAAGGTGCAAAAGTGTGAAAATTAGTTGCTAATTTGCTGATTTTTATTTTAAGCAAACAGCAGCATAAGAGCAGAACAATTCTCAGAAATAATTAAAGAGAATGGGTGGGAAAGGGGTTCTTGTGTAAGAATGAAAGAACTTAAAAAATTCTTTATACAAAGAAGATTTCTTACAGAAATAAGTCGACATAAAAACTTGAACTAAGTAGTTTATGTCAAAACAAAATATTATGTTTTTTGTCACAAATTTTAACCTTTCATCGGTGAGGGGATGAATTCAAATTTCAACGCTTTCTAATATACACATACATGCTAAAAATAATATAGTTTACCACAAGTGATATAGATGGAACTACTTTAGCGCTTGCGACAAATCTGTATATTAATACGCAAGATAAAAACTTGTCCATCTTTTTTTACTATGTTAGAAATGCAGTGCGAGTTTATATTATACACCATTAGAAAGGTATTTGTGTGCAGACGTGCACAAAGTTAAAATTATTTTAATATTTGGCCATTAAGCCAGAATAAATTATATACAAACTTTTCAATATTAACAACAACAAAATACACGGTCGCACAGCTGAAAAAAGGATAAAGCACAAATAGAAACACAAAAAGCAAAGCACTGAAAATATGTTTTTCGTTTTGCTAACATTATCCGGGATGATTATTATCCGGGGATGATAAATGAGCTTTTCTATTTTGTACCAAATAGCAAAACAAAAAATACTTTAACTGTCCAAAAATTATAAAATTATTTAATATGTACATTTGTGGTCGAATTTTGACCACTAGGCGGTTCTAGTAATAATAATCCAGGGTTCGAACCTATGACCTTCCGACTGATATACAGGAACTTATCCTCTACTAACGTATGTTATAAACAGATATACAATTTGTATACACAATTTGATATTGGAACGCTCCCTACAGACTTACAAAAAATCATTGTTTATTTAATTTCAATTCAATTCAACAAAAGTAAACAAAAAAAAAAGGAAAATAGAGAAGTGAACTAAAAACCAGTAAGCGTGTTACCTTTGGCCTGGCCAAACATTAAATACCCTAGACAGCAGTATTTTCAAAATTTTGCTTATATGGGAGGTGCCACGCCCTTTTGTCCGAATTTATCTAGTTTTTTCTCAGAGTTTGAATTTATAGTTCTTAATATTTGAGTGAAATTTAGTTGGATTTTCTCAAAAAATGTTTTCAGTATAGCGATTTGAACCTTTTGCTTATATGGGAGGTGCCATGCCCTCTTGTCCGATTTTATCCAGTTTTTGCTTCAAGCTTGCATTTATTATTGAGTGTACAACTTAAAAACCGGAATTTTTTAGCGAAATTTGATGCTTTATTGTGGAAAAATGTTACAATATATTTTATTCAAAGTATTGTCCATTGGAAGCTACAACATTTCCCCATCTTTCAGGCAATTTATGAATTCCATCCCAAAAAAATTGCGCCGGCTTTGCGGCCAAAAATGAATCTATCCAATTTTCGATATCTTGAACTTAAGTGAAGCGTATTCCTGATAGGGCATTCTGCATCGATCGGAACAAATAATAGTCTGATGGTGCAAGGTCTGGGCTATAAAGCGGGTGAGGCAAAATTTCCCATCCGTTGTTTTCCAGGTAATTTTTGACTGGGGCAGCAATATGTGGCCGAGCGTTGTCATCATGAAAAATTATTGCTTCGTGTCTGGTCGCATTTTCCGGGCGTTTTTCGATGATGGCACGCTTCAAACGTATTAATTGTGTTCGATAGAGGTCACCTGTGAGCATTACAGAGCATTATCTTGGCACCATGGATATTTGCCTTTGGCAGGGAAGGTCCTGGTTGTCCGGGCTTCATATATCAATGTTTGCGTTTCGGGTTGTCGTAATGGATCCATTTTTCATCCCCAGTCACGATCCGATGCAAAAATGACTTTTGGCAGCAGTTTTCTTTGCAAAAAAATTACCCAACAGAACCTCCCGCAAATGCTGTCTTTTTCTCCAATTTTCGAAGTTATTCATCGTGAAAAATAATAATGATGCACACAAGATAAAATTGTTTTGTTGACAGCTGTCAAATGTACCTTCAAAATGACATATATATAAAGTTCGAGCTTTCACGATATTTGTTAGTACGGACATCCACCGTCAAATTCCGGTTTTTAAGTTGTACACCCAATATTTATATTGTCTGAGTAAAATTTAGTTCAATTACGTCAAAAAACGCCTTCAGTATAGCGTTTTGAACCTTTCGCTTGTATGAGAGGTGCCAAGCCCTCTTGTTCAAATTCGCCCAGATTTTGTTCAGAGCTTGCGCTTACAATTCTTAGTATTTATATGTATTTTGGTTGCATTATCGTGAAAAATACTACAAAAGTTGCATTTTGAATATATTTTTTGTATTGGCGGTAGGCGTGTCAGTTGACCGATTTCGCCCATTTTTAATCCACCGAGCTAACTTTGACGATGGAGGCTGTGTCCCTAATTTCATTGCATTATCTTGCTTAGTTTCCCCAAAAAGTGTATTTTCACACACAGCCAGACAGATGGACATGACTATATCGACTCAGGAGGTGACGTTCATCAAGAATATACATTAGTGTGTATCGAAAAACGAACACTCAATTCCACACTCAAATTATGAAAGAAGAGAGATTAAAAATTCAGGGAATATAAATTTTTTGACTTTAAAATAAATTCCTAGCTGGCCAAATGGCCATTGTTTATAAAAACCGAGTGATTTTGTACTGGAGCCTATCTAACGGTAAATTTTTTTCCCAAAAACACCATATATATCGATTCGTGGTCTAAAATAATTTATGTGTGCAAATTTTCAGAGAGATCGTATGACGTGCAGGAGTGTCAGCAAAGGAATAAGAAACGATTATCTTCAATAAAACGAATACTTTTTGTACTGGAGCCTATCAAACGGCAGATTTTTTTCCAAAAAACACTACAGATCTCAGTTCGTAGTCAAAAACAACTTATGTATGCAATTTTTCAGAGAGATTGTATGACGTGCAGGAGTGTCAGCAAAGAAAAAAAAGCACTTATTTTCAATCAAACGTTTAATTTTTGTACTAGAGTCCATCTAACGATTAATTTTTTTCAAAAAAAACTTGTGGTACTTGATTCGTCATAAAAAATAAACTATGCACCCAAATTTTAAGATTGGTGGAACGACGTGTGGGAGTGTCGGCGAAGGATTAAAAAATGGTATACAGCCATTTCATGCCTATCGTAACAAGATCTGCCACACCCCTTCCGATTTCGTTGAAATTTGGAACATGGTTTCGTTTCATGCTTAAATTTTGAGAAATGGCAAAAAAAAAATTTTGCGATTTTTTTGTGGCTAGTGGAAGGGTGCAAAAAGTCGAAAAATAGGTAAAATGTAAAAAACTCTCCTCAAATAATTACCAATAACTTGGCCATTTCTTAACCGATTTTCATGTTTAGACCTGTCTTGGAAAGGCATTGAATCATAAGCCGTGCTGTAATACGATTACGTCCAAAGGGACTTAGAGAAAAAATTTGTTTCGACGCACAATTACACTTTTTAGCTATATCTCACGAAAAAGGGCTATGAGATGGTATTGGTGGCTCCTTCAAACGAAATACTTCAAGAGCAAGTTTGCAAAAACCTCACCAAGGCCAAATAACTGATGCCAAGGCACCTTTCGAATGGGCAAATAGTTAAAAGTCCGACATAATTTCGATATTGTGCAATTGCTGAATATGAAGCACCTGCATCACAACTCTCCAACGCTTTTCAAAATGTAAAAGCCATACCAGAGACCCAGAAATTTCATTGTTTTGTTCCTTTAGGCCGTAACCGTATTGCGCATTTCGTTTTCAAAATCTTTCGAGGGATTTAAAATGATGTAAATTACAAAAAAACCTACATTATACGAAATATTGCATGTACTGAAATGTTCAAAAAATCATTACTCCTATACCATTAATGGTACCATCCAAATTTTAAATTTATTTGAAAGGTAGTTTTGTCTTCTTTTCTAAAAAAATATTTTGCAAGGTCGAAAATAGGTACTCAAGCGGTTTTAGTAGCTTAGTACTAAAATAGTAGTAAATTTAGTAATTTTTACCAAATACAAAAAACTTTTACTTGTGCGCATAGAATGATTCAATACCTTTCTATGGTCCAAACATAAAAATGAGATAAGAAATGTTCCAGCTATGGGCCATTTTCTGATCGGACCTTTTTTTAAATTTTCAAAAAATCATAACTTCTTAGCCTCGAGACTTACTAATTTTCTCTCTTTTTTGACTGAAAGATTATTTTTTTTCTTTCCAAAAAAAATATTTTGTAGGCTAACAAAAGTGTACTCGGGCACGTTTATTTTAGTTTAGTACTAAAATAGTAATAAATGTAGTACTTTTTATCAACTACGAAAAATTTGAGCTTATAGCCTTATTCAATGCCTTTCTAAAACAGATCTAAACACGAAAATCGGTTAAGAAATGGCCAAGTTATTGGTAATTATTTGAGAAGAGTTTGTTACATTTTACCTATTTTTCGACTTTTTGCACCCCTCCACAAGCCACAAAAAAAACGCAAAATTTTTTTTGCCATTTCTCAAAATTTAAGCATGAAACGAAACCATGTACCAAATTTCAGCGAATTTGGAAGGGGCAGATCTTGTTACGATAGGCATGAAATGGCTGTATACCATTTTTTAATCCTTCGCTGACACTCCCACACGTCGTTCCACCAATCTTAAAATTTGGGTGCATAGTTTATTTTTTATGACGAATCAAGTACCACAAGTTTTTTTTGAAAAAAATTAATCGTTAGATGGACTCTAGTACAAAAATTAAACGTTTGATTGAAAATAAGTGCTTTTTTTTCTTTGCTGACACTCCTGCACGTCATACAATCTCTCTGAAAAATTGCATACATAAGTTGTTTTTGACTACGAACTGAGATCTGTAGTGTTTTTTGGAAAAAAATCTGCCGTTTGATAGGCTCCAGTACAAAAAGTATTCGTTTCATTGAAGATAATCGTTTCTTATTCCTTTGCTGACACTCCTGCACGTCATACGATCTCTCTGAAAATTTGCACACATAAATTATTTTAGACCACGAATCGATATATATGGTGTTTTTGGGAAAAAAATTTACCGTTAGATAGGCTCCAGTACAAAATCACTCGGTTTTTATAAACAATGGCCATTTGGCCAGCTAGGAATTTATTTTAAAGTCAAAAAATTTATATTTCCTGAGTTGTTTATCTTTCTTCTTTCATAATTTGAGTGTGGAATTGGGTTTTAAAACTCGTCCATATATTTCAATACACACTAATATACATACTTTCTATATCTGCCACGCCTCCTTCTCTGCATTATAAATGGAAGGACAAAGTGAATATACCATGGGTGTAGAGTATAAAAATGTGAAATAAAAAAAAATAAATTGAAAAAAAAAAAAAAAAAATGATCCACACAAGGATTCGAACCCGCGCCCATGGATGCCAAATATTTTAATGATTTGTAGCAGGCGATAAGAAGATTTTGGTGCAGCAATTCATGAAATGGTTGGTCAAACTAACAGAAGTGTTTCCGATGACTTATTTTTTATTTGTATCAAGTGAAATATTTTTCCTAGTTTTTGCTGCAAATACTAATCACTTGGGATAATAGATAAATGTTTGCTTGAAGTAATAAGTGTTTGTTTTAAATACATATTTGGTAATTTGCCGTAAATACTTTCCAAACAATATTTTTTCTGAGTATATGCGTATTTCTAGTGGAAGATGATTTCTAGAGAATCACTTCAAGATTGCTTACAAATACAATTATATTTTAACATGGCAACACTGTTCACATCATGTTGCCACATATGTGCACTATCACACATTGTTATACAAAATTCATTAGAATCTCATGCAACGTGTCTAGAAGCACTTAACAAATTTATTCGAACAATACAATACAGACAAAAAAAAAAAAAAAAATGGCTGCAAAAATATGGCAATCGCATGTTGTTGTCCAGCTGGGCAACTGAGGGCGACGCTGATGTGCAGCATATTGTGATAGTGTTATGTAGCATGTTGACAATAACAATGAAAAGGATATAGAAAGGATACATTTATGCATTCCTCTTAAGACTAAGGCGAGAGAATGAATAATGGGAGTGATATGAGTGAATAATGAAGTGTAAGTATTTAAAGTTATGTTCCAAAAAGTTTAAGAAAAAGCCCAACTGCAGAACCAGATAACTACATCCACATCGAACAAAACCGAGGGAAAAAATGCAAAAAAAAATCGATTAACCATCAATTCCTATAAGATAGAGCAATCCGTAGCTCTACATAACCTCAAAAATCGTAGTTTTAAACTTTTAGATTAGGATATCTCAAAAAACTATAAATGCTGTATGGGATTCGGATTTAACTCCAACAAACTCATCGAAAATGAAGAGTTTTGTTTTGGTTGTTGCTTTTTGTTTGTGTTCAATTATACGGTTTTTGGCCATCTTTTCAAAAAAGTAATTAATAAACCTATCTTAGAAATTATTTTTCTTAGTCAGTAAGTCCTCACGAGTAATTTGATACCTTTTTTTCGTTTTTTTTTTGTGTTCACGAAAAATTCATCAAATTTCAATGGTTTTTTTTTTTTTTTAAATTTAATTTACCCACATAAATTTCAAAAAGGTCACATATCCTGAAAACTTTTAAAATACGGAGATGTGACCTTTTCGAAATTGCACATTCAATTATGAAAGGAATTTTTATAGAAAATTTTATAAGCTACAAAATTGTCAATCAGAATTTTTCTCTAGAAGTAACCGTTCGCGAGACATTTGCAAACAAAACTGATTTTAGGCGCTATTCTTCCGATATTGCGGCGCGAACGACAAAGATACGAGGTGGTGAAGTTGAAATTTGGAAAGACTGAATTGAAATCTTTAAAATAGCGCACTTACAAAAATCCCGGAAAACTATCCAGGTAAAACTACCAAATGACCGTACTAAAAATATTTCAAGTAGACACCAAATTTCAACACTTCGATTTTAAACCATGTCTGTGGACTTTTGACAAAACAACCTAACTCGAAACTGGCAACTTTTCACGAGAGCCTAAAAACTGATTAACTACTTTTCAATAATGTGGCTCAATTTCGTTGATACAGCATTGAATCTCCTTTTTCCATACATTTTTACTAATCTTAAAATTTCAGCTGTCAAATTATTTTTTTCTTTTGGTTTATAACATTTCACCGCACGAATGGCGCTAAGTTCAAATCTTGCGTGAACTATAGGACACTCTTATATCTCTGGAACAAGAAATCATAGAGACATGGTGATTACACCAATAGAAACGTATTTAAATTTTATATTTAGGACTAAAATCCTGGAGAATTGTCTTATCTCGACTTAGGTTGTTTTGTCAAAAGTCCACAGATATGATACCTACTTGAATCAATGCGCACAATTGGCGCAACAAATGGAAATTATTATTTGTCATTTGTTGGTTTAACAGCCCCACTACTCGTTTACAACAGTCACAGCAACAACAACAACAGTCACAACAACAACAACAATAAAAGTAATAATAATAACAATGACAAAACATAAAATCAATCAATTCATCATCAATAAACCAAAACATAATCCAATTAATTGTCAACAATGCGTGATTTCAACAAGAAATTTGTTCTTTGATATTTTCTTTGTTGTTTTTTTTTTTTTTTTTCATTTTGGCTTAAACTTTTATAGACTGTTTCCACTTTATAAGCATTACAAATACACTGTCTCATTGATATATTTTTTTCAACCTTTTCTTTTCTATAATGCTGTTTATTTTTCTTTTTTAAACATTTTTTTTTTTAATTAATAGACAACTTTTTCGACTCAACACCTACAAATGTGACAAGACAAAATAACGACAACAACAACAACAACAACAACAACAACAACAACAACAACAACAACATGAACAACCATAATAATACTTATAATAATAACAAACAATGACAGCACAGCTACAATGGTAATTGTCAACAACAATTGAGAAGTAACCATAGGAATATACACTGAGAAAAAAAAATTGGAACACTCGGCTTAAACGAAAAAAAGGAAAAGGTGTTCCCAGATGCCGCATAACACCAAGTATGTACTTCGGCGTTTTATAACATATGGGCATATCCGAAAATAACCTACCCTTATTTGACCCAGGTTTTCAGAATTTTTTTTTTTTTTTTTTCATGTTCTATAACCAATTGTGGTGAAATATATTGCTAGATGCGTAAAATGTAATTCCCGGCAGGTGAATAAGAAAATTTCGAGGAGATCGTTTTACCTCGTTTTTTACTCGGCTTGAATTAAAAAACATCATATTAATTCGTTAACAATTGATCGACGCTTAAGTAAATTGAATCGAAATTTGGTTTAAGTAAAACTAACAAAAATTAACCGTGTGGCAACACTGAAAGTTTTGTACAATTTCAGAAGAGCTTATCATTTAGTCAAAAAAAAGTAAGAATCAGATTTTCGGGTTGCACCCTAAAAATTTATGTTGGATTTTTTAAAAGATTATTTAAGCGTCTTAAGACTATATTTAAATTTTTTTTTCTTACAAAAATGGTTTCGACAAAAGTAGCCAAAATAAAAAAAAAATCAGGTGAAGGGTTACTAAGACTTAAATTTTTTGAAACGGACACACTAAAAACTAACTTGCTAAACTGAAACTTTTTTTGGTGGGTTTTTGAAGGGTTTTTGATCAAAATTATTTCCTTATACTTTTTTTAAAAAAATTTTAATTTTTTAAAAAGTTATAAGCATGTGAATTTTTATGTACGTCTTTTTTCAAATTGCCATGTCTCAGAAAATATTGAGCGAAAATTAATGAAACTTTTGTAGTAGGACTACAAATAATTCAAAATTTAAATGAGATAAACTTTTCATAAAAATTTTTAAAATTTCTTATAAATAATGCACTTTTTAATAAACAAATAGATATGTAAGCTATACCTATAGCAAAATAAAAACAACATTTTTATACAGATATGTGCTCTGAAATCTGCACAATATTTCTGTGAAAAAAAATTGGAGGTACACATCATTAACAAAAAAGTTACGCGTACTTAAATGACTCTACATAGGTGCCTTGCCTATGCGATTCACACATTTACGCTCGCTGCGCGTTCTTACGTGCATTCTCAATTTCTGCATAAATTATGATTTGTTGTTTTGAAACGGCATGCAGCGGTGAAATGCGAAAATCACATAGGCAAGGCACCTATCTAGTGGCATTTAAGTACGCGTAACTTTTTATTAATGATGCGTACCTCCAATTTTTTTTTCACAGAAATGTTGTGCAGATTTCAGAGACATTTCTGTGTAAAAATTTTGTTTTTATTTTGCTATAGGTATAGCTTAAATATCTATTTGTTTATTAAAAAGTGCATTATTTATAAGAAACTTTAAATATTTTTATGAAAAGTTTATTTCATCTTAATTTTGAATTATTTTTAGTTCCACCACAAAAGTTTCATAAATTTTCCCTCAATATTTACGGAGAAATCGCAATTTGAAAAAAGACATACATATAAATTCACATGCTTATAACTTTTAAAAAAATTAAAATTTTTAAAAAAAAAGTATAAGACAATAATTTATATCAAAAACTCTTCAAAAAACCATCAAAAAAAGTTTCAATTTAACAAGTTAGTTTTTAGTGTGTCCGTTTCAAAAAATTTAAGTCTAAGTATGATGAAATGTTGCATAAAAACGACGAAGTGTTGCGAAAACAGTTGTATCACAATGAAAATAGCAATAGCCTATGTAATTTTTTATTGAATTACTTATATCAAAATAAAACAATATGTTTAGTATAATAATATAAAAAAAACCTACGCGGAGAATGGTGCACACTTGCCTTTTTCACAAAATTTTTAAACTTTTTTAAAAAAAAAAAAAACACACGAACACTCACTGTCGAATAACCAAAATTGACATGAGCTGAAAATACACTGAATCTCCTCTTTCTCTTCACTTTCAGTCCTCTATTTACTCAATAATTAATAAATTTACATTGAAGTATGATAAATTTATATTGAACTAATTAAACATTCAGTTTTGCAATTTTTCAACAACAGACGCAAGCAAATGTTAACAAGGAAATCGATTACATATGTTTCGGCTATTTCCACATACATATTTATATATTTTCAGATATAAACATGTATATAGCCTCATCAGATCAGTTTTACTTAAATCTTGTCAGAAACCGTACTCGAACCCGTGACTCCGGTTTTCTAATGAAAGAAAACTGCGGTGCTTTAGCGATTAAGCTATTGGACACGGATAAACTCTCTGAACAGGATCGCCATTATGGATAAATCATAAGGCTCAATAGTGCCGTCTGTTGTGAAAAATTGCCAAATTGTTAGTTGGTAACACACTCTGGTTTTGAGACATGCTACGCTAGCTACAATTAAATAAACTAACTTCATAATAAATTTACAGTTTGAATAAGAAAAACTGAGGGGAGATAGTCTAAATTAAGGGACCAACTTTCATGGTCTCTTATAAAAACTTTTTTTCGAAGAGTTAACACAGAAAAACAGTACAGAAATACATATGTATGCAAATAACGTCGTATAAGTTTTTTTTTTGAAAATAACGTATTATGCGAAATGGGCAAATTAAGTGCACTAAAAAGCTGTTAGGTACAGGACGGAGAATGAGTTTTTAACATTTTTTTATGTAATAAGTTCACAGTACAAAATTAAAAATTATTATTTTTTTTTTTTAATTCAAAGAAAAACATTTCCGAAAACGTCTTCAAACAGAAATTCCCAAAACTTCAAAGCTTATTAAATTCTCTCAGTGCAAAAATCAATTATTTATTCATGTTCATATGAGTTGGTTTCTCAGTAAGCCTCATCGACTAATGCTTACACAAATTTAGTGTAAACAAAATGCGGTAGGTGGCAACAGAGTGAGTGGGGGTGAAGGGGTGCGAATCTTCGTTCGTCGTAAAGGTGTAAAGAAAAGCTTAAAGCAATTAAGCCTTTGCAGCGGTTTGGCTACACGTAAGGTTTGACCTAGTCCGGTCTGTGATTTTTTAAGCTACTTACGTAAAGGTTTGTAGATAAAAATAGAGAGATAGGCTCAAAATAGATTACTATGCAAAGCTAATATTTCTAAAACAAAGACATAAGAACATATAATAAAATGTATTAAGTTAGGCAAACTAAATTTCTAAGAAGGGCTGGGAGCATTTTTTGAAGTTACAGCCTAAGTATATTTTAGTGAGGTCTCCATGCAAAAACTTGGCAACTTTAGTTGTTAACTTATACACGGGTCAAAAATGACAAATTGCGTTGGTACAAATTGCGTTGACTTACAAAGTTATTAGTTAATTTTTCTTTAAAAATCAGTGGTTGTAAGTCCTACATACCAACGTACTGTCCGTAGAATATTTTTTAATGGTAGTTGGCAAGTTAATTTACCAACTTTTCTCATGGAACAATTGGTTGTTGAAACAGAACATAAGTTGTAACTAGAGTTACAACTCATATGTATTCATTTTGATCCAAATTATAAGTTGAAATTGCTAATATCTCTGTATATAAATTTGTAATAGTGACAACGATATAATAGTCGAAAGACATTTATCTGGACTACAGATTTCCAAAGTATTAACTCAATTTTTGTTTTTGGTTTTCTTGTTTTAACGAAAACAATACAAAAATGATCATAACTAAAAACTACGAATTCGAGTTACCATCTTTTACGTTGGAGGTATCGATATGTTAAATAATTACAAAGATTCAAAAAATGGCAAAAAACATTTTTTTTCTTGTTTTTACGTTAGAATAACTCAAAAACTATACACGATAGAGCAATTCTGAGGTTGGATTCGCGTTCAGCATTGCAAACCACATCGAATGTGATTATTTTAATTTTTTTTTTATATAAATATATGGAGGAAATGGCCCAACTAGAAAAAGGGTAATCTCAATTTTTATTCGAGGTGTCACAAGCGAAAATTTTTTTATACATCATTTGAATGATAAGTAAACATAATCTGGCAAAAAATTTGATGTGCTACAACACTCGATTTAAAGTGGGTTCAGGCACGCCGTGATCGAAATTCTGTTTAAATGTTTGGAGCAGGATCTCTTGCTCAGATTTGGCAAAACTTTGTATATATTATTTTAGAAAATTTTTCGTAAAGCATTTTAAAGGTTTGGTTTTCATAGGAGGAGCCACGACCACAAGATTTTATAGGAAAGAAAATTCAGCAAAACTAGAAAAGCTGATATGATCTACAATAAATAAGTTTAATATTTTCGGTCATTTTGGCTTATTAACAAAATATTCGTCGATTAATAATTTAGATAAGAACATGTCATTTTTAAAAAATGCTTAATCACCTGCTTTAATTTAAACCTTCGATAAATTCTCTAAGGATTCACTTGATTGTAAAAAATCAAAAGCAAAACATTACAATTTTCTTATAAAAAAAAAACTGCTTTAAATTATTGTTAAATTTCGTTACAAAAATAGTACGTACAAAAAATGTTTGCAAAATATTCAATTAAAATTTGGATCATATTAATGATTTCTCAAGTCTACAATACCAATGCAATAAACTCTACAGCTGTGCAAGAAAAACTTCGCGAACTCAATTCATTGCCAGATATTGAAACGAATATATTTATAAACCTCGAAAAATCGCTGAATAATTTGATGCCAACACAGCTACCATAACTCATGGTAACTAGCAACGTTAGCTATCGACTAATATACGCGCTAAAGAGACAGTTGATGACAGTAGTCTATTTAAAGAACCCAAAAGGAGACATGGATCCACTGAAACTTCTCAATCAACTGCTACATCGAATGCATGAGACCAAATTGCTTTTCATTGCACAGCAGCCTATACTGGGACTCCAGCAACTGCAATGGCTCTTCAAATGGTGCTGGTCACAAGGTTATACGCGTGTTATGGCACTTTTTACTTTCGAAGCGACCAACCAACCGCAGTTTGCCAGTTATCGTCCTTTTCCCAAAGTTTATGCCATTTCAGTGAATAGTAAACTGGACTATTTTCGTTTAGTGGTGCCAAACGATTTTTTAGGACAACCCATACGTACACCTCTAGCTATGGATCCCCCTACAATATTTCATTATGTTAATCGTGAGGGCCGCTTGGTATACACGGGACAATTAATGAAGATGTTTATGTATTTTATTAATCGTTTTAATGCTAGCATTGAAGAAGTTATACTGCCACCACCTTATCCCGATACCATCGATTTCATAGATATGTTTAAAGCTTTGAATGAAGGTCGCATTGATATATCAGCTTATGGTTTTTATAAAAACTTTGAACAATGGTTGACTTCTACTTTTATCCAGTTGGGAATACAGTATCTGCAAGTGCCGCATGCCAGACCAATAAATACATCGAATTATCTGTTGGCACCATTTGATATAACTTTATGGATAACTTTGGCTTTTTATATATTCATTGTGGCTTTTTTGTATTATATGGGAGATAATTTGCGGCAAAATATGCAAAACACTACTAAGTTTAAACAAAGCGCAGAAAATGTCACAACTGAAACACACGGAAGTTACATAAGACTAAAAATTGCACAAATGTTTAAAAAAATTTCATTTCTAGATAGGAAATCAATTAAACATCTCAAAACTACAGATAATAAAGAAAAAATTAAAACACGCCCTTCTGGCAGTGAAAAAATTGTGGCCGTTTATATTAACCGGCGAGAGAAGAGTAATGTTTCCGATACCAAACATGAATAAATTAATGTTGTTGCCCGTGAAACTATTGAAATAAATGCTTCAAATATAAAAGACAAATCTGTTCTACGTTATTTTCAGCATGAGTTAAATGGATTCACGTGCTCCTTGCTACAAGCTTTAGAACTTATAATGTTTTCTCAAAATGCCATACAGCCTAAACATCAGAAAAAACAATTAATATTGATGTATTTACTGCAAGTTTCGTTCGGTTTTGTTGTGGCAAATTCGTATACAACACTCTTGACCAGTTTCCTAACAGCCACGATTTATGAACCACAAATAAATAGCTACGCTGATGTCATCACCTCACCATATTCTATTGAAATGGTTGAATTTTTCTTACCATTTATTCCTGATGATCCACAATTACGCGCTAAAATGATCATGGTCGATTATAATACTCTGCAGCAGCATGAGCGTCAACTCAACAATTCATTTATACGTTTGGTACCAAAATTTACACATGATTTTTATGCTTATCAGCAATATTTCCTGCGTACTACACGGGTTTGCTACAGGTGGATATGTGGAACGTGCTTGGTGGTTTTGTTATGCCGCTTACTTCACCATATCATGAAGTGATGAATACCCTACTTTTAAACGTTTTCGAAGGAGGTTGGATACATAAAGCTTTTGAGGACATCACCCGGGATGGCATTGAAGCGGGAATTTTGCATTTCTTCGATGATCATGAGCAGTTATTTACTGCACTGAACTTATCGCATTTCAGTTTTGGTTGGATTATACTTGGAATTGGGTTACTTGTTTCTGGTATCGTTTTTTCATTGGAATTGATTTTGAGCATATTTTTTAAAGAATAAATTAAGTAAATGTGTTATAAATCAATATAAATACAATTGTAAAGCATACGTGAATACTAAAGTGCCCAATAGGTCAAATGATCACTTTTTCTGTGCGAAACTCAAACCACGTCAAAGCTTTCTGAATCAAGAAAATGTTGAAAAAAATCAAAAGGTATTGAAAATGTGAAACAATTTCTTATTTAGTTACTACATATATATTTTTTTTCCTCTACACTGAAATTCAGTTTAAAATGATGTCCCTTCATTTTAATCAATACTAAAATCGCCCAATGGTAAAATTTGACCACAAATGTATTTAATAATTTTGGTACTTTTTGGAAAGTTTTAGTCCTTTTTTTGCTACCTGGTACAAAATAGAAAAGCTCATTTATCATCCCTGGTACAATGACAAATGTCAACAAAAAGAAAATAAAAAACATAAAGTGAGTGTGAGTCAGTTTTTTTTCTTTCTCTTTGTGTTGTATCCTCTTTTTAGCTCTGTGTTACCGCGTATTTTGACGTTGTTAATATTGAAAAGTTTGCTTTTAATTTTACCTGGCTTAATGATAAAATATTAAAATAATTTTAAGTTTGTACACATTTACACACAAATAGCTTCCTAATGGTGTATAATTCAAAATCGTGCCCCATTTTTAACATAGTAAAAAAGGTGGGACAAATTGTTGTCTTGCATATTAATATACATGTACATATATATTTCACGTATTAAAACTAGCTTGGCTATAAACCCCTCAATTAAAAAGTGTGTGCAAAAAAAATCCACAACATATTTAACGACAAGAGAGCTGTAACACACTTGTATCGTACTCTCCACATTTAGCAAGCACTTTATGTCAAATCAAAATATTTATTATGCTGTCAAATGTCAAATTTCCGATGAGCGTACGTTCTTTTGCTCCCACAATACTTGAATTTGAATTTGACTCATCATCATCATTTCTAGCAGCATAACCCACTATCGTGCTAAAGCTGTTTTATGACTTCTACTCTCCATAACTGAGTTTGCAACTTTTCGAAATCTTTTTGGACGCAAAAAAAAAAAAAAAAAACTTTTCAAGTATTTGCCTGTCAACGAGACACTTGAAAAAATACTTTTGCAACATTTTAACAGCAAAAATTGTCTTAGAATGGCAGCATTTTGATTATATATGATGTACTTGTTGACATATATAAATTGTTGCTTTTATTGTTGTTGCCAATTACTTGATGCCATTAACATTAATTCGTTTTTTTTTTTTTTTTTTTTAAATAAATTTGAAAATTTTTATACAAACATTTTTATATCATTGAAATTAGGAAAAAAAATGTGATTTGTCAGGGAAAAATGCTGTATACTCAAAATGTTTGACAGCTCAATTAAATTTACAAATGGCACACATATTAGATACTACATATTTGTGACAACAACGTCATAAATTAATTGCACTTCATTTGTGTTGGAACGCGTATCTACGAAGTACTGTGAATTTACTTGACGCCAAAGAAACTGGTTATTTCTGCAAAGTTGTATCTACAAAATTGGCTTGCTTTTAAAAGTAGTTTATTAGTTTTATTATCACTAGACTTGTGACATTTGTCCGTTAGGTTGTTGTTATAAAACTCAGAAATTGGTCTGCACAATTTAGGGAACTTCGGGTGTCGTGGTATACCCATTTGTTTTTTGGAATTCGCAGGCAAATCGTTGTATTGGCTATTGGCTATATCATGTTTCCCCATAAAATGTGTAAAATTGCAAAAGAAGAAATTATAGAGCACATTCTCACATATGTCAGATATATGTCATAAAGCCTGTAGATGAAAAGTGGGTGGGTAATGTGGTATAAAATTGAAAGTAATGAACATTGGTTGCCAAACTCATAGTTTTTATTAAAAAATAAACAGCAATAAAATAAAGAAAATAAAGTAACAAAAAATATTCTTATACCATGTTATCCGCCTTCAACTGCAGTTAATTTTTAGAAATTTCAAAATTATAAAAATTAAATGGAAAACTTGGTAAATTTGCACAGTTAAACACTTATTTCGTTCTATTTGGCACTTACCTTAACCGAATGTAAATAAAACTTGCACAGAAAACAATTTTTTCTTAAATAAAATTTTCTATGAAAAATGCGGAAAAAACTCGACCTCATGCGATTACATGTTTCGTTCAACTGACAGCAGTAAAACTATGTTTAGTGCATGACAGCAGCACATCCCAATACCAACCGACTATACCACAATACCGAAGGTTCCCCTACTGTTTTATATTGTCAATGTGCCAGACAATTTTTTTTTTTTAGAAATATCCATATTAGTAATTTTTTTTTGGAAATTTTTGTTATTCATATGGGCCAATCCGAAGACCATTTGGCTTTTGCATCTGCAAAAAAATTAGAGCTTTAGCTTTTCTTGTAATTTCTTATCGCTGTGATTCTCAACACATCTATGCTTAGAGTAAATATATACTGGGCCTTATCGTAAATCTGAAGGGAGTTCCATTTTCTCCCTCCCGGGTAAGGAGCACTGGAAGTAGTGAATATTTCATGAATGGAAACTCCCCTTCCTGCAGGGATACTTTTTTTATATTAATATCGTTGACATTTTCAGAAATAACCAGTTTGCAACGCTGTGTTTTTCCAAGAGCGTTGACATTTTACACAAAAACAACATCTGGCAACGCTGTGTCTTTCCCATATCTGTGACATTTTGCGCAAACAACATGTCTGAACGCTGATTTTTTCCAATTTCGTAGACATTTTACACAAAAAAAAAACATGTGGCAACGCTTTTTTCCATAAATCGTTGACATTTTTTCCATTTTCCACTGGATTTTGACAGCTGACTTAAAAAAAAAGATAAACAAGAAACAGCAACTGCAAAAGAAGAAAAAGAAGTAATCGCAGCAGTGAAATTGAAGTTGATGCTTTACTTTGTAAAGTAAAAAATGTCTTAAATCATTTTTGTGGATTTGGAAAATCAAAAGTTTGCACCAAAAAGTTCCCAAAAATATTTGAGTGAAAAGTAGTTTTAGCAGAACCAGTATAAGTTGGAAACGCTTGGATGAATATTAAAAACTTTAGTGTCATATGAAGGCTATTTCAATAAGCTTTAAAATTGTTGTACTAAAGTTTTTAATTTCTCAAACGTTTTTTATAATTATTCATCTATACATTAGTACTCCCTAGCTAAAAGTTGAGGAGCAAATTTAACAAATAAAAGTGAAAAAACTCGCTCTTAACTTATTGCCGATTACATAATTTTTCCAGTGAATTTTCCCTTTCCACGAAATTTATTTGCGATTGCAAACCAGGGAGTTAGCGAATAAATTCTCGAGAATATTTATTCACGATAAGGCCCAATAAGTGGTACGCTTGGCAGTGAGGTGGTTGTCCTTCTGTTTTTTGAATTTATACGAGGGTTGCCTTTTATATTTCGGATTGGGCAACACTAATGTCAATGGCTAAAATCTGGCAACATCATAATAAAGTTTGACATTTTTTAGCATAAACGTACTCGCAACGTTTTGATGTACAAGTGCTATTTGTTTTGTTTACAGTGAGTTAAGAAAATCAATTTTTCCATTGAAAATTTAAGCAATTGATAAACTATGGGGTTTCCAACGAGAAAAAACCTTTTTTACGGCCATTATCAGTTCACGAACGGCATCAATGTTCTCTGGCACAACGGCAATTTTTGAACGACCTTCACGGAATTCGTCTTTGAGCAAGCATCGGCCACGATTGAATTCATTAAGCCAGTTTTTCACAGTGCTATAGGATGGTGCTTCATCGCCATACAAAGGTTTAAGTTCATCGATGCACTCTTATTGTGATAATCCACGTCGAAAGTTGTGAAAAATGATCGCTTGAAAACGTTCATTAGTTAATTCCATTTTTTTGCCAAATTGATTTTTTCAAGTCACTGTAAGCAACACAAATGATTGCCGTACGTCAAAACGTTCTGAGTACGCTTATGCTAAAATATGTCAAACTTTATTATGGTGTTGTCAGATTTTAGCTATTGACATTAGTGTTGCCCAATCCCGAAATATAAAAGCCAAGCTACTTATATTTAATTTTTATGTGCGTGATTAGTTAAAAAATATTTTAAGTACGGTTTTTCATAGTGTTCGTTCAAAAAATTCTCAACTCAGTTAGTACAATTTTTCATCTTACAGAGTTGATGACTTTTGTTCTTAAATTTTAATTAATCTAAAAGAAAGAATTATTTAAAAATATTAAGTTTAAAGGTATGGAGGGTGCCGTGACATAATCCCCACGGACATAATCCCCATTCACGATATGGGGATTATGTCCGCAAGTAATTCGGACATAATCCCCATTTTTTCAATGGGGATTATGTCCGCAAGTGTTTCGGACATAGTCCCCAGGAAAAAACGGACATAGTCCCCATAACGGCCGTGAATCAGTCTTTAATATATCCAACACCTAGTTTGCTAGCCACAGTTGGGATTATGTCCGGTAACCGGTATGGAGCCGGTCTCAAAGTAAAAAATTAAAACCATGCGTGAATTCTCTATAGCAACTGTAATATTTCCTTATCTTTTATAATGTTATTTTAAAATAGTCATAACTTTTAAAAAAAAAATTATACAAAATCATTTTATTTTTTAGAAAACAGCAAAACGATTTAGTGCGTGTTCCATACAGCCTCAAAAATCGTGTTTTTTGAAAACTAGGGGTACGATATCTCACAAAACATAACCGTTTTGAGCGATTTTGCGTCCAGATTCATGCTTTACTTTTCGAGCTCATTTTAAAAACCATTCGTTGAAACGATTCTGAAAATTTTTTTTTCTTATTCAAGACAACTTGATTTAAATTTTTTTCTGGAATGCGTGCTCGAAAATCGAAATTTTTGATTATCTCTACTGGAACGACCTAAAAAATAACTCTAAAAAAACAACGAAAATAAATGCGATTTTTTTGTTTAGCGACCCCAAATTAGTTTTGAAAATATGACTACTAAATGTTTTGTTAACAAATTATAAATTAAGAAGAAGGCGCTCTAATATGTTGGGTGATCCAATAAGAGGCCCCTTTTCCAACTGGGTTGTTTTGACAGCTGATATGTGTCAAATGGCTTGTCCATATGACGTTTGTGTTCAGTATTCAATACGGCTTAATTCATTCGTAACACCATCACAAGATTTCGAAGCAATTTTACACTATTGCACGTTCATCATTCAACCAGAGTGCATAGAGCCAGTAATTTAGAGAATATTGCTGCAGTAGCAGAGAGTGTTCGCGAAAACCGTGAACAATACATTCGTCGCCGATCTCAGGCTTTGGGAATCTCTCATGGATCATTGTAGCATATCTTGAAGCGTGATCTTGGTCTGAAGGCCTATAAAATCTATTTCGTACAAGAATTGAAGCCGGCTGATCTTGGTGTGCTTTTTAATTTCAATTTATGGGCCTTACAACAACTTCAAATTGATTCATTATTCTATCGAAAAATTGTGTTTAGCGACGAAGCTCATATCTGGTTGAACGGCTACGTTAGCAAGCAAAATTGCCGTATTTGGGCCAATGATTAACCAGAAGCAATCCAAGAGCTTCCAATGTATCCCAATAAATATACTGTTTGGTGTGGTTTATGGGCAGGAGACGTCATCCGACCGTATTTCTTCAAAAATGCGGATGGAGCCCATGTTACGGTCAATGGTGCTCGCTACAGAGCAATGATCAAGGAATTTTTGTCGCCAAAAATTCAGGATATTAGTGTAGCCAATCTCTGTTTTCGAATGTGAAATCGGTTTTGTTATATGGGTGCGAAACATGGCTTGTTACTGAACAACTAACAAACAAGCTGCAAGTATTCGTCAACAAATGCTTAAGGCGTATACTAAAGGTTTGGTGGCCTCGCACTATATCAAATGCCGAGCTACATCAGAAATGCAAACAGAAGGCTATAGCAAACGAGATCAAGCTGCGCAAATGGGGATGGATTGGTCACACTCTCCGGAAACCACACAGCGAATTTTGTCGCCAGGCCCTTGAGTGGAATCCACAAGGCAGTAGAGAACGTGGTAGACCCAAAACCAACTGGAAAAGGTCGTTGGAAAAGGAAATCCAAGAATCGGGAAAATCGTGGCAAGAGATCAAAGTCATCGCAAGGGATCGTGACAAATGGAGAGATTTCATATTGGCCCTATGCTCCTCCAAGGAGTTAAAGGAGAATACATACATACATAATCTCTGTTTTCAACAAGATGGCGCAACATGCCATACAGCTGGAGAAACAATCGCTTTACCCAAGGCGAAAAGAAGTGCTTCAAAAACCCTTCTGAAGTTCATCCTTTTCACCAATAAGCGCTTCCGCTCCGTAAGAACAATACTTTCTTTTTAACATTGCATGTCATTGGATGTAAGTGAGCAAAAGCTTACCAAAAAAAGAGTTTTGAAAGCGCTTATTTGTAATGCTGCGGTAAGAGTTTTTTCAATAAAATAAAAAAAAGAACAAAAAAAACTGGCCGCGCTAGGATTTGAATCTGCGACCGTCCGCGTGCTAGATATTTTTTTTTGCATTTGCCAACCATTTAGACCGCTACACCAATGCCCGATGATATGAAGAGGTATTAAATTTGTATATTAAGCAAATGTTGTCCAAACAGAATTTGACATACGAATGCTCCTGCAGCCTAACATAGAATCATTGTGCAATCAGTTGCAATTCAAGTAAGCAAAAGTAAATAAAAAAGAGAAAAGAAAATAGAAAAGTGAAATAAAAAAAGGTTGAATAAAAAATATTTATATAAAAAAAAAATAAAGCAAAAACAAATAAAAAAAAAAAATCACCTGGGCTGGATTCGAACTCACGTTGTTCTTACTGCAGCCTTATATGGAATCATTGTGTAATCAATTTCAATTCAGTTAAATAAAAGTAAATTAATAAGAGAAAGGAAAATAGAAAAGTGAAATAAAAGATGATGAATATTTTAATAAAAAAAAAAATAAAGCAAAAAAAAGTAAAAAAAAATCTTCCGGGCTGGGTTCGAACTCACGTTGTTCTTACTGCAGCCTTATAAAAAATCATTGTGATAGTGCTTCTAAATTTCTATGGGGACAAGCACTTTTGAAGTGCTTGGATAAGAAGCGCTAGAAATTTTTTCTTTAGGGTATTGAGGGAAACGTTCGATGAAAGCATCAACTCAAGAAATACTCCTGTTAATTGGCCACCAAGATCATGTAATTTGACGGCATTGGATTACTTTCGTTAGGGCTATGTCAAATCACATGTTTATGTCGACAAACCCGAAACTATTGACGCTTTGGAAATTAACATAAATCGTGTAATTCAATGAATTCCGGCCGATATGCCGAAAAGAGTAGTCGAAAATTGAGCCCACAGAATGAATCATTTAAGAGCTAGTCGTGGGCAACATTTGAACGAAATAATTTTAAAACATCATTGAGTCATAGGAACCGAACTATCATTCCAAATAAAGATTTGCATCAATACATTGATTTTTATGTATTTTATTTAGGTCTTATTGGATTACCCATTATAAAAAGTAAAGAATAAGAGGCTTCCTTTAGTTACCGAGATCAAAATATGACTGGATTTTACAGACTTTCGAAAACCATCCTATGAAGTTTGATTGTAGTTAAGTAGTTAAATGAAGTATACAAACCCTAAGGGTTCATGGTAGATCAATGCCAGATTCGATGAATTCACTGCTTAAAAGTGAAAAAACAGCGTAGTTCATTTCTGCTAATAACATCGGATAGCCATTATCTTCCTTACTACTTAAATTTTATCCCTAAACTTTTTCTATTAGATCATTACTTTCCGAACTAACATCTATCAAAGAAAAGGTACTCATATCAATACCGTGCAAATATACTAATATTAGTCTTTTGTGTGGAGCAAATATGCCTCCAAAAAGCAATTTTTAAATTTTAAAGCAAGGATATCTTTAGAACTAGAGCCAATTCAAATGAATAAATCATAGTCTAGACGAATCATTTTGGGACTAAATTTTCCCTAGCATTAACAGGAAATAAGAAGAATGTCAAATTGAAACATTTATAAAAAAATTTAAGTTGTTCGCTTCGATTTACTTACGTTTTTTAATATGCTAATAATCAGTTGTTAAAAAATTACCTGAAAAGAAAAAGAATACAATGTTATTAATAAAATGTTCAAATTTAAAAAGTGGGAATTTATCTTCAAGAAAACTTTGTTGTTCTACTACACTATAAATAAATCCAAAACGAACAATCAAATCTAAATATTTATTAGCGAAAAATTGCTGCCAAAATATCCCAAAAAGTAGCAAATGTGTGGCAAAAATTGTCGCTATACACACCAACATATAATCTCGTGTCTAAACATAAAAGTGCTGTATACATTAGTGTGTATTGAAATATATGGACGAGTTTTAAAACCCAATTCCACACTCAAATTATGAAAGAAGAAAGATAAACAACTCAGGAAATATAAATTTTTTGACTTTAAAATAAATTCCTAGCTGGCCAAATGGCCATTGTTTATAAAAACCGAGTGATTTTGTACTGGAGCCTATCTTACGGTAAATTTTTTTCTCAAAAACACCATAGATATCGATTCGTGGTCTAAAATAACTTATGTGTGCAAATTTTCAGAGAGATCGTATGACGAGCAGGAGCGTCAGCAAAGGGATAAGAAACGATTATCTTCAATGAAACGAATACTTTTTGTACTGGAGCCTATCCAACGGCAGATTTTTTTCCAAAAAACACTACAGATCTCAGTTCGTAGCCCAAAACAACTTATATATGCAATTTTTCAGAGAGATTGTATGACGTGCAGGAGTGTCAGCAAAGAAAAAAAAGCACTTATTTTCAATCAAACGTTTAATTGTTGTACTAGAGTCCATCTAACGGTTCATTTTTTTTAAAAAAAACTTGTGGTACTTGATTCATCATAAAAAATAAACTATGCACCCAAATTTTAAGATTGGTGGAACGACGTGTGGGAGTGTCAGCGAAGGATTAAAAAATGGTATACAGCCATTTCATGCCTATCGTAACAAGATCTGCCACACCCCTTCCAAATTCGCTGAAATTTGGACATGGTTTTGTTTCATGCTTAAACTTTGAGTAACTTTAGCTATATCTCAGGAAAAAGGGCTATGAGATGGTATTGGTGGCTCCTTCAAACGAAATACTTCAAGAGCAAGTTTGAAAAAACCTCACCAAGGCCAAATAACTGATGCCAAGGCACCTTTCGAATGCGCAAATAGTTAAAAGTCCGACACAATTTATCGATATTGTGCAATTGCCGAATATGAAGCACCTGCATCGCAACTCTCCAACGCTTTTCAAAATGTAAAAGCCATACCAGGGACCCAGAAATTTCATAGTTTTGTTCCCTTAGGCCGTAACCGTATTGCGAATTTCATTTTCAAAATCTTTCGAGGAATTTAAAATGATGTAAATTACAAAAAAATCTACATTATACGAAATATTGCATGTACTGAATATTCAAAAAATCATTACTCCTATACCATTAATGGTACCATCCAAATTTTAAATTCATTTGAAAGGTAATTTTGTCTTCTTTTCTAAAAAAATATTTTGGAAGGTTGAAAATAGGTACTATAGCGTTTTTAGAAGTTTAGTACTAAAATAGTAGTAAATTTAGTAATATTTACCAAATACAAAAAACTTTTACTTGTGCGCATAGAATGATTCAATCCCTTTCTAAAAATGATCCAAACATAAAAATGAGATAAGAAATGTTCCAGCTATAGGCCATTTTCTAATCGGACCTTTTTCTAAATTTTCAAAAAATCGTAACTTCTAAGCCTCGAGACATACCAATTTTCTCTCTTTTTTGACTGAAAGATTATTTTTTTTTTTCTTTCCAAAAAAAATATTTTGTAAGGTAACAAAAGTGTACTCGGGCACATTTTTTGTAGTTTAGTACTAAAATAGTAATAAATGTAATACTTTTTATCAACTACTAGCCTGATTCAATGCCTTTTCAAAACAGGTCTAAACATGAAAATCGGTTAAGAAATGGCCAAGTTATTGGTAATTATTTGAGGAGAGTTTGTTACATTTCTCCTATTTTTCGACTTTTTGCACCCCTCCACAAGCCACAAAAAAAAATCGCCAAATTTTTTTTTACCATTTCTCAAAGTTTAAGCATGAAACGAAACCATTTACCAAATTTCAGCGAATTTGGAAGGGTTGTGGCAGATATTGTTACGATAGGCATGAAATGGCTGTATACCATTTTTTAATCCTTCGCTGACACTCCCACACGTCGTTCCACCAATCTTAAAATTTGGGTGCATAGTTTATTTTTTATGATGAATCAAGTACCACAAGTTTTTTAAAAAAAAAAAATGAACCGTTAGATGGACTCTAGTACAACAATTAAACGTTTGATTAAAAATAAGTGCTTTTTTTTTCTTTGCTGACACTCCTGCACGTCATACAATCTCTCTGAAAAATTGCATATATAAGTTGTTTTGGGCTACGAACTGAGATCTGTAGTGTTTTTTGGAAAAAAATCTGCCGTTAGATAGGCTCCAGTACAAAAAGTATTCGTTTCATTGAAGATAATCGTTTCTTATTCCTTTGCTGCCGCTCCTGCACGTCATACTATCTCTCTGAAAATTTGCACACATAAGTTATTTTAGACCACGAATCGATATCTATGGTCTTTTTGGGAAAAAAATTTACCGTAAGATAAGCTCCAGTACAAAATCACTCGGTTTTTATAAACAATGGCCATTTGGCCAGCTAGGAATTTATTTTAAAGTAAAAAAATGTATATTCCCTGAATTTTTTATCTCTCTTCTTTCATAATTTGAGTGTGGAATTGGGTGTTCGTTTTTCGATACACACTAGTATACATTATTTTTATATTATTTTTATTACCATATCTGTATAGCCCAAAAAACTTGGCCAAAATCAATAACAAACAAAAGAAGGCAGAGTAAGTTTGGTGCAAAATTCATAAACCACCACCACCGACACTTTGACATAAGAAGAATAGCGTCACTACTCCGTTTGGTTTGGTTTGGTTTTGAGCTTTGCGCCTGGCAAATGAAACAATTTAAGCCCTGGCAAAAGCGTCACATTAAAATGAGTTATCTTTTGCGTTGTTGCGCTGTTTGGTAAATGTTAAATTGCACATTTGGGGCTAATAGCGACATTGTTGTTGTCATTGTTTTTGCTCTACTTATTGTTGTTGTTGCTGTTTGGCAGAAGAAGCCGCTTAGAAATTCCCAATGTTTGACTTTGGTTACAGAATTTCGCCTTCTTTTCTTGCCAAAAAAGTGGGTGTTTGGATTTTGGGCTTCAATTTTCTTGCTGTTGTTTTTAATTTTTGTTCAGCATGTCAGAAATCTTTTTTTTTTGTTTTTAATTTGGCCTTGGTAGTTTTTAAATCCTCTGAGGGTTTTCATTGTTGTTGGCAGATATAGTAAATAGCAGGAGCAACAACATCATTTAAGGACATTATACGTTACATTTTGCTTGAGAGTTGAGTAGATAAATTTAATGTTATCAAGCGCAGAAAATTAGGCTTCAGCCTAAGCAAAAAATTATTGGGCTGTGGTTGTGTTCATATTGTGTCGTTAGATTTAAGATAATACCAAAATGAAAAAAAAGTTTAAATTTATGGTCGCGGGTTTTAATTTTTTAATTTTGTTTCGTAATCGTTTTTTTTTTTTTTTTTGGATTTGTAGTAAATTTCCATTTAACTATGTAAAATTGGAGTATGTTGTTTAAATTACATTTTGAGAAACTAAAAATCATATATTTCATTTTAACAATATACTATCTACGATATAAATCTGAATAGAGTTAGCCATAAAAGTCACACCACGGTTAGATTGCATTGGCAATAATTGTAAAAAGAAAGAATGAGTGTTCATGGCGAAACTGTTAGGTGGTGTTTTTTGTGCTTTTCCAAAAATTAAGCTCCAGTTAATAGAACTAGTGCATGACTATTCTATTCAACTGCATTATCAATTGAAAATTTTGAGATTTTCGAAACTCAAATTCAAGTATCCAAAAATTGAGCGTTGCAGTTAGACTAATGAAAAATTTACAACTCTCTCAAATTGCGTATAAGGTAATCCTCGTCATTGCTAGCTCAGTCTAGCTTCTCGAATTCAAGTTTTGGAAATCTCAATATTTTTTATTGCCTCTTGACCGCTGAATAGGTAATGCAAAGGGGGACAATTGACGATTCGTAGCACATCAACATTGAAAAGTCGCGAGTTCATTGTATGAAAACTAGCTAGTTGTGGGACTAAAGCTAGTATTATTTAGAACTAGTCCAGTAGCAGAATTCCCAAACGAGTCAAAAACAATTGAGGAGTGGCCGTACCAAAGGGCCTAAGTACCATTTCAAGGCAAAAGTAGTGTCATAATATGAAACGGGTGGCATTTTGTTAAAATTGTTTTCTGTTTTCACTAAAAATTTTCTTGATAGTGTGGAATTGATGTCATTATGTTGAAAAAATTATAACAGTCAAATAGCAGACTATTAGACACATAAAAAGTATGACATGGTACTTAGGCCCTTTGGTACGGCCACTCCTCATTTGTATTATCGTTAACTGCTGCAGAGAACATTTTACACTCTGCAGCAGCTTGCGATAACACAATTCTCTTTAACTCATTTTTTTCTTCAAATAAAAATTCCCCCTAACCTCCCAAGGGGAAAAGAAGTCCACCTTTTTCACCAATAAGCGATTCCGCTCCGCAAGAACTATTCTTTTTTTTAACATTGCATGTCATAGGATGAAAGCGAGTAAAAGCTTATCGCGGCCTTACCAAAAAAGCGTTTTTTAAGCGCTTATTTGTAATGCTGCGGTAAGTGTTTTTTTTTCTTCAATAAAATTAAAAAAGAAGAAAAAAAAAAAAAACGACCGTCCGTGTGATAGATAGAATAGAGAGGTATTAAATTTGTATATTAAGCAAATGTTGTCCAAACAGCATTTGAAATTCGAATGCTCCTACAGCCTTACATAGAATCATTGTGTAATTAGTTTCAATTCAATTAAACAAAAGTAATAGCCCAGGAACATAAGAATATTTCTGCAAAAAAATTACAATTGAATTTTTTTCACCGCAGTTATATTTATTAATGCATGGTTAATAATGTGTAAAAAGTCCATTGAAGTCCATTGGGCGCATAAAAAGTTATTCAGGCTCAAAGGTCGCTAAAATCAGTTTTTTGCAAATATCTCGCTAACGCAAACTTTTACAGAAAAAGGTTTCGAAAATACTGGTTTTTGAAGGATATCTCTGAAACGGTAAGTCATACGACAAAAATCAACACAATAAATTTTGTAGAGAATCACAAGATCTAAAAAAAATAAGCCATATGTGTACACATTGGCAAAAAACAGGTTTTTACTGAATATTTTCTAAACGGTTACTTCAATGTGTACACATCTTGTAATGTTCTGCAAAATTGATGCCACTGCTTTTTATCGTATGACTTACCGTTTCAGAGATATCTTTCAAAAACCAGTATTTTCGAAACCTTAACGAAGAACATCATTTAAACCATGATTGACTCCAAATTATCTTTTAAACGGTTTTTCAATTTTTTTTGCACGACTCCTCGTTAAAGAGTATTCGCAATTTTAAAAGTAAGATATTTTAATTTGAACTTATACGTAGCATTTACATATAAAAACTGTGAAAAACTTATTAAATTGGGTTATCTCCTAAACTATAAGCTACACGAAAACATATTTTACATCTTTACATAGGAACTTTCCTGTGCTACAAAATTGTCGAGAAAAATTATTCTGTAAATGATGGCGTTAGCGAGATATTTGCAAAAAACTGATTTTAGCGCCCCATCTTGAAAAGCGCCTTCGGATGAAAGCTTTTTTGGCGAGTTTCAACCGAAGAAGCAAGCGCGATCGTATGTTTATCACCGGGCTCTGTGAAATTTGTAATATTTTTGTTTTTTTGAACAGATAAGCCTAAATCGGAGCTGTTCTTGAGGACTTTCTCATTTTGCCAGTTTTTTGGCTTCATTGACTCGACTATTTTTAGGGTTTTGGATTTTTCAGACTTTTGAATTTTTCAATATTTTTTGACTTGCCAATATTTCTTCAAATACCCTTGTATTAAGGAAGTTCTAAACGAGTATTTTTAAATGATTTTTCCACTTCTATTCTTTTCAAAACTTTTCAACATTTTCAGTATAAGTTGACTTATTCTCCAAATTTTGTTTTTTTTTTAAAAAAAAAAAAACTTTTTAACTCATCACTTTTTTAAAAAGATTTTTTCTTTTTTGCAATGAACACCCCGCTCAACACTTAATATTGTAAAGTGATGACGTTGACTATTAATATCGAAAAGCAAAAATGTGACATCAATAAAATTTAACTTAATTTCTCAATAAAAATCACTGCCCACACAATTACGTGGCAACACAGAAGAAAACAAAAAGTTATATATATACATTAGAGGTGTTTTAAGAATGTATGGAGATCCTTAGTAACAACATTTTGATACTTGACACCCCTCAATTTTGTGTGGTTGGAAAAAAAAAATTGCTTGCAAAAAAAATTTTGGGGGTGGGGTGGGGGTAAAGGTTGGCGCATCGAAGTCAAAGGTGAGAGAAAAAGAGAAAAAATGTACATACAGCCCTACAAATGTTTAGGGGTCACCTCTAGAGGGGTCAAATGTATGACCGACCCACATTATTTTTCCCCCACCAAAATTTTTTCTAAGCGTACTTACCCCCTATCTCTAACTCCTAAGGGGGCTCCCATACGAAATTGAAATTTTTAGAAAATCGACCCCCACCACTCCCTGGGTGCCCCTAGAAGGGTCTTATGTATGACTGGTCCCTAATATTTTTTTCTCCCCAACATTTTTTCCTAACATACTTACCCTCTATCTCTGATTCTTTGGGGGACTCCCATATGAAAAAGATGTCATGAAAATGAAAAATATGGAAAGGAAATCGTCAAATAGGCCCATTACTGCCCAGAAGTCACTCCTAGAGGAGTCAAATATAAGACCGACCCCCATTAGCCCCCTCCAAAGTTTTTTCTTAGCATACCTACCCCGTATTTCTAATCCTTAAGGGGGCTCCCATACAAAGTTACTGTTTTTATATAAAATGCCCCAACTGCCCTAACTGGCCCACGGGTACCCATAGAAGGGTTGAATGTATGACCGACCCCCCACGTTTGTGACATTTTAGCCACAGTATGGAAAAATTATGGTTTTGAAGCGTTTCGATGAGAGATATATTGCATATAACGACAAATTTACACTTCAAGACTAATTTTGCAACAGTGTCATGTCTCCGGTGGTCCATTTTTTTATACCCTACGGCCCTAAAGATCAACTATGGTTCCCTGTCCTCTGTTTTAATAGCCGTTTATGATGGATTAGGATCTCCTAATTACGAATCTGATCTTGATTTTTTTCTATTACATCAGTATCCTTAGTTATCCTTGCTCAAAAGTGAAAAAATCACAGTTTTGACATCTACTTAACTAAAACAGCAATAAGTAAAATTGATTTTTGTCAATGGATTCAGACAGCCGAATTTATTATCAACAAGACATAATTTACCGTTTTTCAATTGGATTCCCAGTTTCCGAGTTATAAGCCTTTAAAAAAAGGATACCTCTCAATAACACACAAAGGACCGAAAAATTAACAAAAATGGTAAGTTTTATTATTTTTACCAGAAATATATTTAATCACGAAAATTTTAAGCCCTTGCAGACTAAAATCGGATGAAAAAATAAGGCTCTATTGTAGATTTAGTGAATGAACAGATGAAATTTTGATTCTGTGAATTTGCAAAGTAGTAGTTTAGTAGGCTTAGTCACTAAATCTAGAATAGAGCTGTCATTTTTCATGCGATTATGGTCTACAAAGTCACGGAATTTTTGTAATTAAATATGTTATTGATGAAAATAATAAAACTTGATTTTTTGTAACTTTTCGGTCTCAAAAATCCTTTGTATGTTATCGAAAGATGTCCTTACTTTAAACGCTTATAACTCGAAAGCTGGGAATGCAATTGAAAAACGGTAAATTATGTCTTGTAGACAATAAATTTGGCTGTCTGAATCCATTGACAAAAATTTATTTTACTTGTTGTTGTTTTTGTTCTATAGCTTTAATTAGATGTCAAAACAGTGATTTTTTCACTTTTGAGCAAGGATAACTCAGGATTTTGATGGTGTAGAAAAATTTTTGTATTAAAAACATAATTAATAGCCTTCAACTAAACATCTGTATACTCAAATTTTATATGAAATATGTTTTTTTGCAGACTGATAAAAAGTGCCACGTTTGTGACATTTTTGATGCGCCACGTTTGTGACATTTTTGCAGTTTATCGCTCATTGTAAAGCACGCTTTTGAGTTCAAGATTTTTCCGAAAGAGTTTGGGGTCATGTCTGCAAATCCTACAAAAAAATTGTTTCATGCATAAAAAAAAATGTCCTACCTGGGAGTGCCGAGTGCCACGTTTGTGACCATAATTTTTAGAAAAAACTGTTTTTGTTTATAAAATGCCCTATAAAACGCAAACAGATTTCCTTTTGGACGCGTTCGGACATGCTGACGTTTGGGTGATGGATAGTGATCAGAATTAATGCATATGTTTTGCAATCTATTGACTGAAACAGTAGTACCATGCAGTAGTAGCATAATACTTTTAAGAAATTTTTTTTTTCCAAAACTAGGGGACAGTTTTCAATTCGAAATTGTGCCCTCTAAAAATTATTTAAAACTGCAGATGAGCTCAGAATATCGTAGCCTTAAGTATTTACTTAATATGTGTAGTAACTTGTTTTCTGTTCTATTTCCGTTTTTTGGTCGTTTTTCATCGTTTTGTGTATAAAAAGTAGGGGTAGGACATGCCACGTTTGTGACATTTGGGGTATATTTGCAAACTTTCAAAGTAGACCAATCAATATTTGGTGGTAAAATTGATACGCTCTATTAGAAAAGCATAGTTTCTAACTTATAGCGTAATTTTTTGTGAAAAAAAGCCTACTGTATAGGTGAAATCTCCAGAGGACACAAAAAGTACAGTTATCTGAGAATCACCCATATAACGTTACTTTCTAAAAAAAACTTATTCGAAATTGTTTGTATATATATTTCAGTTACTGTTTATCTATGTTAACTCTACGAAAAAATTTAAAGAAAGTTTATCTGTGTGTTCCTGAAGCCAAAAAATTTTAATTTAGTCAAAAAAGCAAGATTTAAAATAAATTTTCGAAAACAATCATGTGTTGGATTTTTCAAAAGTTTATTCAAGCGTTTTGAGACTTAGACTTTGTTTAAATTTTTTAAATATATTGTTTAAGCAAAATTTTCAACTAATAAAAACAGATGGCAGCCCTGAAAGTTTATGTTAGTTTCTTAAAAGTGTTCTAGAAATTGAAGTCATCATATTCTATACCTTCAAGTTATAAAAAAATGAAAAAAATTGGTGGGGACAAAAAAGGCATGCTTTGGTACATTTTTCGGAGATTTACCCATATATTCTTGATCAGCGTCAGCTGCTAAGTCGATATAGCCATGTCTGTCTGTCTGTATGTGTGTAGGAATACATTTTACAGAAAAACTAAGCTGTACTCGTATACTCACTCCATCGTCAAAGTTAATTCGTGGAATTGATAATGAGCGAAATCGGTCATCGAACACGACCACCGCCCATACAAAGAATATTTCCAAAACGGAATAATAAGAGCATTACTTCCGATAGCACAAACAAAATACACATAATTACTAGGGATGGCAAGTCCAAACTCTGAGCAAAAAATACGCGAAATCGCTCAAAAGGGCATGGCACCTACCAAACAAGCAAAAGTTTCAAAATGCTATATTTTGAAAAAGTTTTTTGAGATAATCCAACCAAATTTCACTCAGACAGAAAGGGCAGTTAATGCAAACTCTGAGCATGAAAAAGACGAACTCGGACATGGGGGCGTGGCCCCTCCCATATAAGCAAAAGTTTCAAACTGCTATATTGAAAGCGTTTTTTGAGATAATCGATCCAAATTTCACTTAAATACTAAGAACAGGAAGTATAAGCTCTGAGAAAAAACAAGGTGAACTCGAACAAGAGAACGTGGCTATTCCATACAAGCAAAATTTACGTACTTCTGTAGTGTCAGCATTATTTAATGTACTGAACACAAATTTTATATAGAAACCTGGAATAAGCAAGATCTGACCAAAAACTAGTTGAATTCGGTCAAGAGCGTGTCGCACTTCACGCGTACAAGCAGAATTTTCAAAATACTACAGTGTAGGGTATTTAATTTTTCGCCAGGCCAAAAGTAACAGGTAGATGTTATTATTTTGCTCATCGGTTCTGTTGACAAGTGTTTCATGTTTCACTCCGAAGACTCTTCAGGCAAGCTGTGTTTAATTAATAAAAACTAAAATTTTTTATTGAATAGTACCGGAGCAGAGGTTTCGAAGACGGGTCACTAGGTATAGCCGTGTTTTTAATCCGTTTTTTAATTTCTCATAATTATGTGTCAGAAAATGCATTGCAGTCATTCCATACCTAGCGTAACAAGAACTATGAAAGATTTTTTTCTTTCCAAAAACTATATTTTGGAAGGTAAAAAAGATGTACTTGGGCATGTTTTTTGCAGTTTAGCACTAAAATAGTAGTAAATTTAGTACTTTTTATCAAATATAAAAAATTTGAGCCTATAGTCTAATTTAATACCTTTCCTAAAGTGGTCGGAGCATGAAAATCGGTTAAGAAATGTGCAAGTTATTGACAATTTTTTGAGGAGAGTTTGTCACAATTGCCCGATTTTTCCACTCTTTGTACCCCTCCACAAGCCACAAAAAAAATCGCAAAATGTTTTTTGTTTGCCATTTCTAAAAGAGTAGATATGAAACGAAACCATGCATCAAATTTCTGGGAAGTCGGAAGGAGTGTGGCAGATCTTGTTACGATAGACATGGAATGGCTGAGAGATTTATATGAAAATCGATCTTTGCAAATACATATATGACTAAAAGTTCAATTAAAAAAATTAATTGCACTATTAAGACAGCTGTCTCCGCCGGTCCTACAGGGTAATTATGAGATACTTGTATACATTTTTCCATTCTCTCCCTCCCGGGGAGGGAGCACTGGAAGTAGTGAATATTTTATGAATGGAAACTCCCCTTCTTGCAGGGATACTTTTTTTATTTTAGTATCGTTGACATTTTCGGAAATAACCAGTTTGCAACGCTGTGTTTTTCCATGACCATTGACATTTTGCACAAAAACAACATCTGGCAACGCTGAGTCTCTCCCATATCTTTGACATTTTGCGCAAACAACCAGTCTGAACACTGACTTTTTTCAATTCAGTAGATATTTTGCACAAAAAAAAAAACATGTGGCAACTCTAATTTCCATAAATCGTAAAATTTTTTCACATTTTTCACTGAATTTTGAAAGCTGGCTCAAAAAAAAAAAAAAAACAAAAGAGATAAACAAGCTATTGCATCTGAATAAAAGTCGTGAAAATTAAGTGAGTGCTTTGCTTTTTTAATCAAAAAATTACTTTTTAATCATTTTAGTGGATTTAAAAATCAATTGTTGGCACCAAAAAGTTAAAAAAGAAAAATAAAAATATGAAGAAAAAGGTTGTTTTAGTAGAACCGGCATAAGTTAGAAACGCTTAGATGGATACAAAAGATTTAAGTTTCATATGAAAGCTGTTTCACTAAGCTATAAAATTGTAGTACTAAAGTTTTTAATTCGTCAAATTTTATTTATAATTATTTATTTATACGTAAGTATTCCCTAGCAAAAAGTTGGGGAGTTTATTTAACAAATAAGAGTGAAAAATCTTATTGGCGATGACATTATCTTTCCAGTGAATTTTCCCTTGCCACGAAATTTTTTTTGCAATTGCAAGCCAGTGACTAAGCGAATAAATTCTCGAGAATATTTATTTATGATAAGGACCATACACAAATCCATTCAAAAGCTTTTGTTCATATTAAAATGTTGCCACTCGAGCATGAGTGTCGATGCATCAACAAAGTTCTTAAGAACAAAATATGTATGTAAATACATATATCTAAGTATAACTATTTCAGAGCGGAAAACTACCCAATATTCAATATAAAAGATAAAAGATAAAACTTACGATCATACAAATATAGGTACTTACAATTACATTAAACGGACAATCTCAAGAACAGCTGAGATTTTGATAATTTTTGTTATTGTTTATGTTAAATAATGACTTTATTTTAGCGAACTTTATATTAATATATAAAGGTTGATTAGCTGGCTCTATACTCTAGGCGTTTATTAAATTCAATACTTTTAATTTCAACACAAAGAATTTAAACATAATTCCAAGAGCACAACCTTACAGCAACGACACCACAATTCAAGTAATGTTTCTATCAAGTGTCAAGAAATAAAAGAAATACATAAGTTGTTATCCTATCGCTCCCTGCTATCTACAGTTCCTATAAATAAAATGCAGTCTTATCTATCTATTTACCTTTCTTATCTATCGAAAAGTATTTGTATTTGTATTTGTATTTATTTATTGCAATATATTAGTACAATAAGAAAAATTCTTTTGCTGTACAACGTATTAAAGTGGCCAGTTACATATTATTGAATAAAGTTAATCAAATTAAATTATTGAAATTATTATTGAATTTGAGAAAACAGATTAAAAATAAATATATATTAAATAAAAAATTTAAAATAGCTTTACATTAAAATATAATAAAAAACACTAACGATATGACGATAGATGCTTGGATATCTTAAAATTAGATGAGTCTATAATCTTATAAGTCTGTAGCTAATTAGAAGAAAAATATTCAATGACCAAATGCTTAAAACTGTTGAGTACCCTAATGTTCTTCAGATTATTAGGCAGAGAGTTCCAAATTCTTATAGCGTGGATGAAAAAAAGTCTAGTAGAGTTGTAGTAGTTAAATTGCGGAATGATTAAGTTATGAGATCTATTGGATAAGCTAAATTGTAATTTTTCAAAAAGATAATGCGGTGTCTTAGAGTTCATCAGTTTATAAAGGAAAACACAGTTTCTTGCCAAGAGATAATTTTCAAGTGAGCACCCAAGGATCTTTTCTTTCCATGAAGAGATATGATCATATCTACGTATTGAGTAAACATATCGGGTGGCATTATTGAACGCTACTTGTAATTTGTGAAATGATTTCGAGTCCAATTTACTGTAAACCACATCAAAGTATGTAATCAAAGGAATTAAGAGACACAAAACAAGTCTGCGCTTAGTTTCAACTGGAGTAAAATCAGCAGACAAACGAAGGCATCGTAGAGTCGAGTAGATTTTACCAACAACAGAATTGATATGATCACAGCATGTAAGAGACGAATTGAGAACATACCCAAGGCATGTAGTTTTATTGACCAGTTTAAGTTGGGAGTTACCAATAAAAAGAGGAGGAATATCGTTGAGGTAAGGAATTTTACGGGAAATTGGTAAAACGTGTGATTTGATAGGATTTAAACAAAGTTTATTTTCTATGGCCCATCTGTTAACAACAGCTAAATCCTCATTAACTCGATAACACAAGTCATCAATAAGTCCGATTGTGCGGGAAAAATATATTTGTATATCATCAGCATAGGCGTGAATTTTAACATTATTACATACTGAAAAAATGTCGTTGATAAATAGGCTAAACAAAAGTGGGCCTAGAACAGAGCCTTGGGGGACCCCAGAATGACACACTTTAGAGTCAGAGAAGACTTCACCCACTCTGACTTTTTGCAGCCTATCCTCTAGATAGCTTTTCATCAATCTCAAGGAATTATCGCAGAATCCATAATTCCTTGAGATTGATGAAAAGCTATCTAGAGGATAGGCTGCAAAAAGTCAGAGTGGGTGAAGTCTTCTCTGACTCTAAAGTGTGAAATGCATTTTTCTCGGAAAATATGCAGTTATTTAAAGAAAAGCACAATAGAAGCACATCTCTGGTAGCATAACAAATTTTTCAAATTCAAATTTTATTTTTATTTTGCTATTAAAAGTTAATAAATTTACCAAAAACTATAGAAAAAATTTAATTTTTGTGAAATGGAACTTAAAACATTGAAAAACTTCCACGGAATCGTGTTTCACACGGCTCAAAATCACCAATGTGAGAAACTTGCTTCGGAAGCAAATAAATTACTAAAGTCAAAGTTTTATTGAGAAAATGAATGCAACAAAAAATTTAGGATATTCCTGAAAACATGTAATAGCCTCGAAAACCTCGCAAACTCGTAAAACTGTCAAAGTTCGTATTGATTTTGACAAGTGTTACGAGTCTACGAGGTTTTTCAGGCATTTATACGTTTTAAGGAATACCCTAATTTAAAATGGGAAATATATGAACTAATTTTAGTTTCATTTCATTTTTCGACTGTCTCATACCCGGAGGTGTCACACACCCGGTGACTCTCCCTTATAAATTTAAAATTGAATGTCTTAAATAGAAAAATTAAAAAAAAATTAATTTTGTAATACGTGATCAGTTGTATTATTGATATATTGTATTAGTATTTAAGTGAATTTTGTACAATATTTTGAAAAAATCTAATCTAATCTAATAATATATTTAAAAAATGAACGTATGCGAAAAAAAATTGGAATATTACTAAATATGTACTTAGACTTAAAGTGCTATTTTTATCTTTATAGCACTAACAATATATCTTAACAAAGTTTGAAAAAATCTAATCTAATCTAATAATATATTTAAAAAATGAACGTAAGCGAAAAAAAATTGGAATATTACTAAATATGTACTTAGACTTAAAGTGCTATTTTTATCTTTATGTATGTATGTATTCTCCTTTAACTCCTAGGAGGAGCATAGGGCCAATATGAAATCTCTCCATTTGTCACGATCCCTTGCGATGACTTTGATCTCTTGCCACGATTTTCCCGATTCTTGGATTTCCTTTTCCAACGACCTTTTCCAGTTGGTTTTGGGTCTACCACGTCCTCTACTGCCTTGTGGATTCCACTCAAGGGCCTGGCGACAAACTTCGCTGCGTGGTTTCCGGAGAGTGTGACCAATCCATCCCCATTTGCGCAGCTTGATCTCGTTTGCTATAGCCTTCTGTTTGCATTTTTGATGTAGCTCGGCATTTGATATAGTGCGAGGCCACCAAACCTTTAGTATACGCCTTAAACATTTGTTGACGAATACTTGCAGCTTGTTTGTTAGTTGTTCAGTAACAAATTTTTTTTTTTATAGCACTAACAATATATCTTAACAAAGTTTAATAACTGTTTTTTGCTTGTATAAAACTAATGAAAGTACCAACGCGCTTTTTAATTGAAATATGATACATATAGTATATATATATTGAACAAGTACATTTTATTGAAAAATAACTTATTATATATAGAACTAATTAAACAGTCATTTTGCGATTTTTCAACAACCGTTGACTCCGTGTTTCTGATGAGAGAAACACAGTGCTTAAACATTTCGGCTACGGTCAAGGTGAACTGCCACCGTATAAGAACGCTATATATATACATACTAGATCATAAAGCTTACTTAGCGACGTCTGCTGTGAAAAATTGCCAAGTGTTTTTAGTTGGTAACACACTCTGGTTTTGAGACATGCTACGCTAGCTACAACTCAAATCTACAAGGGTGGATATTTTGTCCACATGCAACGCAGGCTCTCGAATTTTCGAGAATTTTAATGATAGGCAGGTTCCCGTAGATAACACAGGTTTACAAAAAAAAAAAAAAGTTGATTTTGTGACCCTTTTAATTGTAAAATTTGTAGATATTCGGGCTTTAAGGTCAATTCCAAATTAAAAACTTTGTTTTAAATTTTTAATTTTTAAATTATTTTATTTCCAATATTTCGA
This sequence comes from Calliopum simillimum, assembly GCA_951812925.1. Taxonomy (NCBI): domain Eukaryota; kingdom Metazoa; phylum Arthropoda; class Insecta; order Diptera; family Lauxaniidae; genus Calliopum; species Calliopum simillimum. The sequence continues at coordinate 15,804,773 of OX638371.1, read as the reverse complement.
TTGCCATTGGCAATCATCTTCAGGGACTATAAAATATAATACATACATTAATTATAAAAATTAAAACACAATTATAAGTATTACTTACAATTTTAAAAGTAAAAATCAAAATAAAAACATGAAACACTTATAAACCCACAGCAAATGAATAAAACAAAAAACTGCTAACAACATTAGACGACAAAAAGGTTTAAAAAATATTGCACTTTAAATTGAAAAAATAAATAAATAAATAATCAAAAATATTGCACATTACTTTATTCGCCCTTTGGTTGTCTAATGATCAGCTGAGTTTTGTTATGTTTCTCCTAACCCTAGTCTCCTATGTTTTTTTGCGCTTTTTTTTTTTTTCTTTTTCTATTAAATGTCCGTATATGTGAGCGCAGTTGTCAGTATCAGTTTTGTAATTGAGTCGTTGTTGTGTAGGTGTATTGAGTATGTGTATCATTTCGAGTGTAAGTCTCCGCGCGTAATTTTTTTCTTCGTGTAATATTCTAACGTCGTCAAAGTTTGGTGAGTGTCCAGTTAGAGTACAGTGGGCTGCAAGTGCAGTTTTTTGCTCTAAAGGTTTATTTTGTAATTTATGGTCCGATTTATGTCCTGAAATTCTTGTCTTTAATTTTGTCATTGTTGTTCCAACATATACTTTATTGCATATGTTGGATCCGTCTTTAGGGCCTCTGCACGAGATTTGGTAAACCAAATTCGCTTTGTCATTTTTGTCAAGTTTAGATTTTGTATTGCTAAATAATTTTTGTAATGTGTTCGTTGTTTTGAAGGCTACTGTGTATTTGTTTTTATCATAAATGTCAGATTTTTTAAACTTTTCAGAAAAAGATGGTAAATACGTCATTGATTTGTATACCTTAGGTAAATCGTCCACTGGCTTCTCTTTATTTCGTTTTTTCTTAAAATTTTTCAGAAGTTTTTTTGCGGTCCAAATAGGGAAATTATTCTTGTCAAGTATTTTCAATATTTTTGTCTCATTGTCAGTATGGAAATCTTTGTCGCTAATGCTGAGTACTCGTCTGATAAAGTTTGTAGCTGTATTAAAGATTATTTGTTTAGGATGCTTTGAGTTGAAGTTAATTATTCGTCCGCTTGCCATTGGTTTCTGATACCAGTCAACTTTTATTTTGTTATTCTTTCTTATCACTAGAGCGTCTAAATAAGGTATTTGTCCATTTGTTTCTTTCTCTATAGTAAATTTTATTCGTCTATGAAAAGTGTTAAGCTTGTTTAGGGTTTCTTCTACTTCGGTATTTTTAATAATCGCAAACAGGTCATCTACATATTTAGTCAAAAAACGTGGTTTTGTGTCAAGTTCTTCTAATGTCTTGTCAAGTAGCTCTTCCATGACAATGTCAGCAACAACTGGAGATGCAGGGGATCCCATCGGCATTCCTCTAAGCTGTACATATATTTTGTCATTATATTTTAAATACATATTTTCTTTAATACAAAATCTTAAGATGTCAATAAATAATTCTTTTGTCATTTTTGTATATGTTTCAATAATATTCCACTTTTTTTCAATAACATTAAGGGCAAAATCTACAGGAATACTTGGAAAAAGTGCTACCACGTCAAAAGATACTAATAGTTCGTCGTCAAAAATGTCGTTACCCTTTAGTCTGTCCTTAAATTCAACCGCGTCCTTTACATTATATTTCGAGTCCTTTGTCAAATTCTTAAGAATATTAACTACATACTGACATAAATTATAAGACGGAGCATTTACAGATGAACATATAGGTCGAAGTGGGGTATCCTCTTTATGTATTTTCGGCAGACCGTAGATCCTAGGTGCTGTTGCAATATTTGTTGTCATCTTATTCTTTTCTTGTTTTCCTATAACTGTATGATTAAATAATTTTTCCACCAATTTATTATTTTTCAGTTGCAGCGTTGATGTAGGGTCAGTTCTTACTATCTTATATGTTGCTATATCTCTTAATATCAATCGCATCTTTTTGTCATAATCTTCCTTGTTCATCGCAACCGTGTTGTTTCCTTTGTCCGAATTTAATATTAAAATGTTATTATTTTGTCTAAGAAATTGTTGTGCTTTCCCCACTGTGTCACTAATATACTTATCGCTGTCATTTCGTGGAACGTGTCTAATATGATTACCAATAAGTGAGGTCAATCTCACCCGAGCATTTTCTTGCTGTTGTCTCTCCTTGTGCGTGTGTACGAAATCCTCTCCTTGTGATATTAGATCAAATACTGGGAATTTTTGTGTCGATATAGGTACTGCAAACTTGGGCCCCAATGATAGTATGTGTTGTATTTCTTTTGGTATTTCTGTATTAGTCTTGTTGATGAACCACTCAGTGTTGTTGTTGTTAAATATAAGCTTTTGTTGTTTTTTACGTAAAATTTTGGTTAGTTTGTTTCGATGTATTTGTTCAATCTTTTCCAACTCTTTTCCATGTAAGAAATTCTCACTCGTTAGAAGTTGCTCCGCGTCATCTTTGCTCATCAATTTGTGAATACGCGCGGAGACTTACACTCGAAATGATACACATACTCAATACACCTACACAACAACGACTCAATTACAAAACTGATACTGACAACTGCGCTCACATATACGGACATTTAATAGAAAAAGAAAAAAAAAAGCGCAAAAAAACATAGGAGACTAGGGTTAGGAGAAACATAACAAAACTCAGCTGATCATTACACAACCAAAGGGCGAATAAAGTAATGTGCAATATTTTTGATTATTTATTTATTTATTTTTTCAATTTAAAGTGCAATATTTTTTAAACCTTTTTGTCGTCTAATGTTGTTAGCAGTTTTTTGTTTTGTTCATTTGCTGTGGGTTTATAAGTGTTTAATGTTTTTATTTTGATTTTTACTTTTAAAATTGTAAGTAATACTTATAATTGTGTTTTAATTTTTATAATTAATGTATGTATTATATTTTATAGTCCCTGAAGATGATTGCCAATGGCAATCGAAATATTGGAAATAAAATAATTTAAAAATTAAAAATTTAAAACAAAGTTTTTAATTTGGAATTGACCTTAAAGCCCGAATATCTACAAATTTTAAAAAAAAAAAATGTCATGGTGTTTTGACCAGATCATGTGTTTCCTAGGGACTTTGACGTCCTGAATCCGAATCCAGGGTCCATTTTTTTCCAGAACTTCCGAGAAAAAAGATTTCAAGGTCGTATGGTGGTCAAAATGGGGTTCATGTGTCGTTTAGTGATAAATTCGCTAAAACTCTGAAACTAATTTTTAATCATTAAACTCTTAGGTCTTAAAAAGAATATGTGATTAAAAAGGGTACCTCGGACCTAGTTTCGGAGACATAGCTATCGGAAGATCAGAATATATATCTTCTATGAAAACCGTTATAAGTTGGGAACCCCTAAATGGATATGGAAAATATTGGTGTCATATGAAAGGTATTTTAGTGTTGTTGTTGGTGTTGTTGATTTATTTGTTGTTGCAATTGAAAAATTTCACAAAATTTCAAAAAAGCTCATGTCTCGAAAACTATGAACCCAATTGAAAATTTGCTTAAAACATTTTTATATGACACCAATAATTTACAAATCCAATCCAGGGGTTCCCAACTTATAGCGGTTTTCATAGAAGAAATATCCGAATCTTCCGATGGCTATATCTCCGAAAGTAGGTCGGAGACACACTTCTTAATCACATATTCTCTTTTAAGACCTAAGAGTTCAATGATTAAAAATTAGTTTCAGAGTTTTAGCAAATTTATTACTAAACGACACATGACCTCCATATGACCTGGATGTCAAAGTCTCTAGGAAACACATAGTCTGGTCAAAACGCAATGACATTTTTTTTTTTTTTGTAAACCTGTGTAATTTATGAATGTAGTTTATTGACTGTTTTTTGCACATCTAGAGAAGCACATGAAATACGCTACCGTGGAAATTGAGTGGAAGCACACATAATTTTCTGAAACAAGTACATACTTTACAAAACTCAAGAAATACTGAGGTATTTTTTTTTTCTCACTTTTGACAGATTTTTTAACTTTTTGCAAGAGTTAAAATAAATTTAAAAATTGCAAAATGCTTCCAATGGTGTTCTGCTTTTGCGCTCTTCTGGGCAACAGCTTCTTTTCTTTCCGTTGGTTAACTAAATCTACTCATAGGTACAACGGATATTTTGTTACACTTCTAATTCTTTCCTCTTTTTCCATCCTTCTGCATTGATCACGTTCCGGAATAATGCCATATTGATGTAAAGTTCATAAATGACTCAAAATAGTACTTTTTATTGAAAAGTAACTTATTTGCCGAAAAGCACCTTTCTTCTTTTCACTGAGCGATAGCGCGCTTACTTTAAATTGTTTTTGGTCAACTGCAACTGCGTTCCCAGACGCGCAAACTATTGTACAAAATCTTTAGGATCTTTTTATTCGAAAACAAAATTTTTAAATAAAGTCCTCGAAAGGAAATTTTTTTATATAAAATGCTCTTTAATGATGAGCAAAATTAGTCTTGGTCTTGCGTCTTGTTCTTGGTCTTGCTAATTTTGCGAGACCAAGCCCAAGACCAAGATGCTGACTATGCAGTCTTGGTCTTGGTCTTGCTCACGACAATTGTCAAGACCAAGACTGCTTTTCAGTCTTGCTAATTTATAGTTAAAAGTTGTTTCACGCCCGTTTTGAAGATAGAATCATCTCTGGATTTGAATTTTGGCATCTTAAAAACCCAACTGCTTTGAAAAAATATGGTTCTGAATACTCAATGTCTCCGAAAATTTTTGCAAGACCCAGACCCATACCGAGACCAAGACTTAATGAGCAAGATCAAGGCCAAGATCAAGACTCAATATCAAAACCAAGACCAAGACTCAATGTGCAAGAACAAGACCAAGACTGCTTTGGTCTTGGTCTTGGTCTTGGTTTGCTCATCACTAATGCTCTTATGGTGGGATCTATTTGGTATTGGTAAATTGATGTGATTTTTTTAAGTTCGATTTTGAATTTCACACTTTGCCATGCGTTTCTGAAATGATTTTCCTGGTTTAGTTTTTTAAATAATATCGAATATAATTTACTTTTAAATTCAGTTGTTGAAAATAATAATTTTCGTACACTGAGAAAAGAGTATGTTTCCCTCAGTCCCTCAATCAACACTTGTTAAATTTTTTTTTTGACTCTTTGCTTAAAATTAATTCAAAATAACAATCAATACAAATGTAGACAGAGTTAGCTGAATGTATTCTGGGGGTGTATGTTCGAATCCCAGGCAAAAAAGTGTTTTTTTTTTTTTGAGTTTGTGATTCTTTATAACTCCTCGTATTTCAATTTGTATATGTAGAACATCTTTAGTTATCATGTCGTTCTGACTGTTAAGCTGTAAGATACAGTAATTTACATTCGGTTTAAAGATTTTAATACGTGCTGCATGGTTCCAATTCGTAATTACGATTGCAATGAATCAAGGTTACAAATGTTGCTGGTAAATATATGGTAGCATCTAATAAAGAAGAAAATACTCTGGGGGAACTGAGTTCAATCCCCACCCAGACATAATTTTTTTTTTTTACTTTTTTGCAACTTGGCGAGTGCATTCAAATTCCAGAGAAGAGTTTTTTTTTTAATTTATAACAAATAGTATATAGCAAATATTGTCATGTTAGTTCCTTGTTAATAAAAAGATTAATAATAATATAGGTCTGAATCAAAAAAAACAAGAAAGGTCTTTATATTCAAACATGTATTTGGTAATTACTAAGAAATATACGATTGAACTAATTAAATTGGTCATATATGCCGCTCATTAAATAATATCATATATTCGATTACCCTATATCAAATATATCATTTGTTAATTTTGATGTATATAAACATACTGTTTACTAAGTTTAGACTCTACACTGTAGAGCAACATATTCGAGTGGCAGAATTTAAATAAAACTTTCAAGCATACATTTTTTAATAAGCCGCAACTAATCAAAAGCAATCAATAAGTGTAAATCGTAAAAATTAACATCGGCTTGACTGTGATACTAATTATGGTCAATAAATATAAATCATTCAGAAAAAATAAAGCTTGCAAAATGCAAGTACAATCATAAGATTTATATTTCACCGCCGTTCTTATGCAAATTAATTTGACGCTTTGAATGCAAATCGTCGGAGTCGGTTTACTTAGAATTACGTGTGGGCAAAACGAATTTTGCATTACAAAGTCGATAATGGCAATTTTATGCCGCTGAAGGTCGACTAGTTAAGTGTGTTAATTATTAATAAAAAAATACAAAAATACTAATTGGCTAATTGCAATCGCTTTCGAATAATACGAATATAAAAGTACAAAGTACACATTTCTGGCAAATTCATAGGGATCAAATTGAACGGTATATAAAAACCGAACTTAAACCACCAAAAATAATTATATATATGAAAATACAAAAAAAAAAAAATAAAAAATCCAAGAAAAAAAGTCGAAATTTAAGACCAAGATTTTGTACTGTTTTGTACATTTTCCGCTTAAATGTATAAAACTCCCGGCTTACAGATTTTTCTATGTCTGTAGCAATAGCTTTAGAATGAACTTTTGAACTATTATAAGCATTGATAAAGGGGTTGGTTTTTTATTCGAAAACTTACTTTCAATTTGTCCGATAGTTACGATGTTTTATATTCAGAGTTTTTGAACAATTTTTAAATTTTTCTTGCTAAAGTTGCTATTAGGCGAGGAGCCGGCAATATTAAAAGTGCCGTCATCGCGGATTCTGAAATTTTTAATGCAAAATGGTAGTTTACACTAAGACGAATAAGAAAAGCTTGGTCAGCATGGCTGTAGCCTGGCAGAAATATTTTTAAATGATTTTTGAATTATTAAATTTTCGGAATGTTTTGCCGTCATCGCGGATTTTGATCAATCTTAATATTAATCGATGGTAAATTTCATAACCATTCAGAAAAAATCCTGCCGACCAAATTTTTTTTTGCCGAAAATGACCGGCAGACCTATTTTAATGGTGCGACAGTGGGTACTTCCGGCAGTTTCTAAGCTCGCATACCAAGATATTTTTAAATTTGACATTAAAACAGGTTAATTAAAAAAAAAAAAAACAAATTTCCGTGATAACAGAGAAATTGTACCCACCATTAAAATAGGTCTGTCGGTCATTTTCGGCAAAAAAAAATTGGTCGGCCGGATTTTTTCTGAATGTTTATGAAATTTACCATCGATTAATATTAAGATTGATCAAAAACCGCGATGACTGCAAGACATTCCGAAAATTTAATAATTCAAAAACCATTTAAAAATATTTCTGCCAGGCTACAACCATGCTGACCAAGCTTTTCTTATTCGCCTTAGTGTAAACTACCATTTTGCATTAAAAATTTCAGAATCCGCGATGACGGCACTTTTAGTATTGCCGGCTCCCGGACTATATGCACTTTTCAATTTTGTTTCCGATATAAATATCACTTTTTTCAGTGTTATTGGTGAGTCTTTCTTTGCTTGATAGACCAAGATTCGACTTGACATCTCCGACTTTTATCAAAATTGGTGAAAAGTTAGTATTTCACACATATACTATATGATCCAACTTTTGGATATTCACATATTTGAAAATTCAAGGCTTTTTATCCGATTTGAATGAAATTTTCAGGGTTTCTGTAGAAAACCTTTCTTTCTTCTTCTTTTGTAAAAAAGAACAAAAATGCAAAAAAAAAAAAATTTATTTTTGCTGAAAAAAATAATTTTTCTTTTTCGAAGCCATTTTGGGGCTTGGTGCATGTTGTGTTTATCATGAGTCGTTGGTGTGCGTGCGCTATCATGCAGGGTTGCCACAATTCGGACGATATTTTTTTTGGTGACACTTATGTGAAATTTTTTGTAAAATATTTTTACCCATTTCAACCAAGTTTTTGGATAAAAGGGTCAAAAAGAAGAAACGGAATATAAGAGGTTAATATATTCCAAAAAGTTAACATGAAATCAAGCAAGGAACAATTTTCTAGAACATCTAAACCCATTATATGGGTCCTTTGACCTTCTGAAATATATTTTTCTCGCAGAGTACGCATCTATTTAATAAAAGAAATGTATCGTAAGAAAGCGTGATCAGTTGTGTTTTAATTATTTTGATGTTCTCTGGTGTTCTTATAGTAAATGTCTTCTAGATATGTAAAAGATTTATTTTTTTTTTTTTTTTTAACTGAAAACACGGTGAAGTATTAAGATTTTTGAAAGAAATTTTTTTGCAGCTGGTTATGTCCAAAATCGATATTCGACCCATCCTTGTCAACTGATGCAATACAATTTGGTCGCTTAGAGTGGTCGGAGACACATTTGGTCATGTCAAAAATCTACTTTCGACCCATCCCCATTTGAATAAAAGTATAAAAGATTCAAGGTCAGATTCAAAATGCGATGAATTTATTGGTTTGACAGATACTGTGATGCCAAGAGGCCCTTGAGTGGAGTCCACAAGACAGCCAAGAATCACCTGGAAAAGGTCGCTGGATAAGGAATTCAAAAATCAGAAAAGACGTGGCAAGAGATAGGAGCCGTTGTTCAACAAACATGATTAAACAATCGCATTGTTTTAAAATACTCAATAAACATATTTTAAGTTTTAATATTTTCGTAATTACATCTTTTTTAATAAATAATAAACCTTTCAATTAGTTATTTTGTTTGCTCGGTATCCCACATACAAGTATTATATAAGTATATGTAACTTATTCCTTAAAAAATGTACTCACAATCAACTCTAATAAAAAAACGGCAGCAGATATAAGAAATCCAATACCAAGTACAGCCCAGCCGCAACTGAAATACATTAAGTCCAGTGAAATAAACGACGGCTCATGATCATGAAAGTAATGCAAAATTCCTGCTTCAAAAGCATTCCGGGTGATGTCCACAAAAGCTTTATCCATCAAACTCACTTCGAAGGCATTGAAGAGAAGAGTACTCATCAGTTCATGATATGGTGAAGAAAGTGGCATCATGAAACCGCTTGCAATGCTCCAGACCGTACACGTGGAGCACGCAAGCAATATTGCTGAGAAGCATAAAAATCATACATCTGCTGTGATATTAAACGTACAAATGAATTATTAAGATGAAAATGGTGTTGTTGTATGGTATTATAATCGATAACGGTCACCTTAGAGCGTAATTGAGGATCATCAGGAAAAAATAGTAAGGAATTTTCGTCCATTTCAATGGAATATGGTGAAGCGATAACATCAGCATAGCTAATCAATTGTGGTTCATAAACCGCGGCCGTTAAAAAACTGGTCAAGCGTGTAGTAAACACATTCGTCACAAGAAATCCGCACAAAACTTGCAGTAAATACATCAATATTAATTGTTTTTTCTGAAGTTTCGGTTGCATAGCGTTTTAAGAAAACATTATTAAGGCTAAAGCTTGTAGCAAAAAACATGTAAATGCATTGAACTCATGTAGAAGGTATCGTAGTACAGATCCCACTTTGGTAGTAGCAGCAACATTAAAATTTTCATGTTTTTCAATTTTAAATGTAGCTTTCAAATACCTAATTGATTTTTTTCCCATAACTGTCACAAATTTTTCATCTGTGTTCCCGCAATGAATTAAAACTTTTCGAAACAACTGCGCAATTTGTAGCATTAGGTGATTTTTAGCAATGATTTCATAGTTTATTTCAGTTGTGGCATTTCCGGCCCTTTCTTCAGATTAAGTGTTGTTTTGCAATTTTCGCAGAATACTATCTCCCATATAATATAAAAAGATATATGGCTAAAGTTTTCCACAAAGTTTTATCAAATGGTGACAATAAATAATGCGATGCATTAATTGGTTTGGCATGCGGCACATCCAGATGCAGTACTGACAACCGGTAAGGAGGAGTACTTAGCCAATGTTCATAGTTTATAAAAGTAGGATGCACTGCAATGTCAATGCGGCCTTCGTTCAAGGCTTTGATCATATCTCCAAAATCTATGCCATCGGGATAAGATGTGGCAGCAAAACTTCCTCAATGCTTGCATTATAGTGATTAACAAAATGCAAGAAAATCTTCAAACTTAGTCCCATGTATACCCGTACTGAAATACCATAGGTGGATTTATACTCAATGGTGAACGTATGGGTTGTCCAAAAAAATCGCTCGGAAGCACTACATGGAAATAATCGAGTTTACTATGCACCATAATGGCGTACACTTTGGGAAACGGATGATAACTGGCAAACTGCAGTTGGTTGGCGGCGGTAGTTACCAAAGAGAAAAGTACCATAACACGTGTATACCCTTGTGACCAACACCAGTTGAAAAACCATTGCAGCTGCTGCAGTTCCAGTATGGGCGCCTGAACAATGAAAAGCAATTTTGCTTAATGCATTCTATGAAGCAGTTGATTGAGTAGTTTCAGTGGAGCCATGTCACCTGTTGAGTTCCTGAGATAGACCACTGTCATCAACTTTCTCTTCAACACGTATAGGAGTCGATAGCTAACGTTGCCATTTACAATTTACAAAAATTTTTGTTGAATATTTTGTATACATTTTTAGTAAAATATTTTAGTAGAGTTTTTTAAAGTACGTTGTAATGTGTTACCTTTGACTCCTTAGATTCAAGTGAATCCCCTAACGATATATCACACATTGAATTACAAACCGGTAACTAAGCATTTTGTAAAGTACAACAGTGTGATTTCCTAATTAAACTGTAATTCCTAATTACACTGTATTACATTCAAAAAAAAAAAAAAAAAACGGAGGATATGTGTATAACCGTATTGGCACTCGTACTATTATAAATTCTTTGTTTCATGAACTATAATGAATGTAATATAATGCTCAAATTGCTATAATTTTACTGCCATCAACAAAAACAACTTTTTTTAATGAAATCTTACGACTTAATCTCAGTATAAGGGGCATTACCTACGTAACTGGATAGCATTTGGTTTTTGTATCTACAATTTTGTTAAAACTTTTTCCTCTTATAGTACTAGTTGCGGTTAGCATCAATGATTCTTGTACATTTTTTTATCAAGCCGTTTCAGAGATATAATTATTTAAAAACGGAAAAAGCTACAAAAACGACATTAATTAGTTTTTTGAAATGCCCATAACTGCGCCAATAGTCGGCTAAATCATGTGTTTGTTTTTTAGACATTTTATTTTTTTAAGATAGTTTTAATAAAATATTAAAAAAAAAAAATTTTAAAAAATTAAGAAAGTCTATAATTACCACCGAAAATCTTAAAAATAGTATCCGGAATGTGAGCTGAGAATTTCGCTAAGACATCTCGAAAGTGTATCTAATGTGTCAACAATTAAAAGAGTGGTCAAAAAATGTTAAGAAACTGGGTCCATTATGAACAGAGAACCGACCGGCACGGTCTCTTGAAAACATTGCTGCTGTAAACGAGAATGTCACCGAAAACCCGAAATCATCAATTCGGCAACGTTCTCTACAACAACAAATTTCACGAAGCACTACGCAACGAATTTTAACAAAAGATCTCCACCTTTACCCGTACCAGGTTTAGCTTACTCAAGAGCTCACGCCAGCAGACCATACAAAGCTCCGCCATTTTGTTAAATGGGTAATGTAGCAAAGTGAAGTGAATGCCGATTTTTCGAAAAAAAAAAACTCATCTTCACTGATGAAATGCATTTCCATCTGAATGGCTTCATGAATAAACAAAATTTCGAAAGTCGAGTTTACATTCACAACCGTCTGGTGCGGATTTTGGTCAGGCGTCATGATTAGGTCTTGTTTTTTTTTTAAATGAGCCCGTAATTGCAGTGACTGAACGTCATTTGTAACAGGAACATGATAACGGAGTTCTTGTGGCCCTCACTGAATGGCACCTGCAACACCGCGCATGAAACAATCAATTTATTGCAGCACAGATTTCCTGACCAAATTATCTCACCAAATTCTGATGTCAAATGGCCACCAAGATCATTCGATTCAACGCCATGCGATATCTGTTTTTGGGGTTTAGTGAAATCTCGGGCTCATGTGAATAAATCATAAACAATTTCTGAGCTCAAGGCCGAGATCCTACACGCTATCGATGAGATACAGCCACATTTTTGTGAAAAATACATTGGAAATTACATGAAAAGAGCAACGGCATGTAATCAGATTCGCGGTGGTCATATTTTATTCCATACTTCATCTGAACATGTCTATTTTACAATGGAATAAAAATATCACAATTCATTAGAAAATACGTGTTTTTTTTAAATAAAAAAGTGCACTCTTATTGGGACACCCTTTATTTGAGCAATTTCGGGAAAGAAAAACAAATTAAGAACAAAAAACATGTTTTTTATATTGACTTAATTGTTGAGCCCATATCTTCGGCCACGAAAAAGCGCCACGCGGTATCGTGAATTTATTGTGTCAATGAAAATATTAAGCCGGGTTAAGCGTTTTTATCTGAACAACTGCGATGGACGGGTGTGGTGTTATACTTAACAAAGACTGTCCCAAATCTATTACGTCACATACATGTAATTTACTCCGGAAAAAACGTGCTCACAATCAATTCTAATGAAAAAACGACACCAGAAATAAGAAACCCAATTCCAAGTATAGCCCAGCCAAAACTGAAATACGATAAGTCCAGTGCAATGAACAACTGCTCATGATCACGGAGGAAATGCAAAATGCCCGCTTCAATACCATCCTGGGTCAATTCATCTAAAGCTTTTTGCATCAAACCAACTTCGAAAGCGTTTAAAATGAGCGTATTCATCACTTCATGATATGGTGAAGAAAGTGGCATCATGAAACCACTAACAATGACCCAGATCTCAACATCCAATAAAAAACGTACACGTGGGGAACGTAGAAAATATTGCTGAGAAGCATAAAAGTCATATTTACACTGTGCTGCCAAACGTATAAATGAATTGTTTAGTTGACGATAATGTTCATGAAGAGTATTAAAATCGACAAAGGTCAATTTAGCACGTAATTGTGGATCATCGGGAAAAAATGGTAATAAGCTTTTGACCATTTCAATGGAATATGGTGAAGCGATAACATCAGCGTAGCTATTCAACTGCGGTTCATAAGCAAAGGCTGTTAAGAAACTGGTCAAGAGTGTTGTATATGAATTCGCCACAAGAAATCCAAACAAAACTTGCAGTAAATACATCAATATTAATTGTTTTTTCTGATGTTTAGGTTGCGCAGCGTTTTGAGAAAATATTATTAGGGCTAAAGCTTGTAGTAAAGAACACGTGAATGCATTAAACTCATGTAGAATGTAACGTAACAGAGATTTGGCTTTAGTATTTAGCATTTTCCTCTTTAACATATTTCGCCGTAAATTATTCACCATATAATACAAAAATGCCACAATGAATACATAAAAAGTTAATGATATCCACAAATTTATATGAAATGGTGCCAATAGATATTGCGATGAGTTCATTTGTTTGGCATGCGGCACTTCCAGAGACTGTATTCCCAACTGGTAAGGAGAATTAGTCAGCCAATGTTCATAGCTTATAAAAAAATGATGCGCTGTAATATCAATGCGATTTTCATTCAAAGCTATGATTATATCTTCGAATTCGACGATATCGGGATAAGGTGCTGGAAATATAACTTCTTCAATAGTGGCATTATGGTGATTAATAAAGTATAAGAAAATCTTCATATTCAGTCCCGTGTGTATCAATTGTCCCTTACGGTTTACATATTGAAATACTGATGGTGGATCCATACCCAACGGTGTACGTATGGGTTGTCCTAGAAAATTCCTAGGCAGCACTAAACGAAAATAGTTCAGCGTACTATGCACCAAAATGGCATACACTTTAGGAAAAGGACGGTAACTGGCAAGCTGTGGCTGGTTGGTTGCTTGGAAAGCAAAAAGTGCCATGACACGCGTATAACCTTGTGACCAACACCAACTGAAGAGCCATTGCAGCTGCTGAAGTTCCAATATTATCTGCTGCATAATGAAAAGCAATTTTGTTTCATGCATTCGATGCAACAGTTGATTGAGTAGTTTCAGTGGCGCCATGTCTCCTGTTGAGTTCTTGAGATAGACTACTGTCATTAGTTGTCTCTTTAGTGTGTATACTAGTCGATAGCTAACGTTGCCAGTTACAATGAGTTGTGGTAGCTGTGTTTGCATTAAATTATAATATCTGGTAATGTATTGAGTTCGCGAATTTTTTCTTGTACCGCAGTCGAAGTCATTGCATTGGTATTGTAGACTTGAATCATTAAATGTATGATCCAATATATAACTGCCTGTTTTGCATACATTTCTAGTACTGTTTTTGTAAAGAAAAATTTAACAATAAGTATTTAATTTAATGGAGTTTTCTAAAATAATTTTGTTCTATTTTACCTTTGAAGTTTTACTTTCAAGTAAAGCCCTTAACGATTTATCGCACATTGATATATGAACAAATGATTTAGCGTTTTGTTAATTAGACGTTATGACCGAAAGGACTTAGCTCATTTAGATCATATCTGCTTTCCTTATTTTGTTAAATTTTCTTTTCCGTATAATCATGCTTAATTTGAGTTGATTGAAAAGCTATTTTTAGTACGTAAGTACTTATTTATATCGTCGCATGAATACTCTTACTTAATTCTAAGCACTAGTTCTACGGATTTTGACACATGCTCTTGTTATAATGTAACTTTTTGCAATAGTTTCTGTGATATATTGATTGTTTTTTGAGGGGCCTAGTTTTCAGCATGCAGATACACCTTTGCATCGCAAAAAATTTATCGAAATCGAATATTGTTTCCACCATATGCATGAAACATATATCAGTTAGACATTGATTTAGATTGTCAGAAAAATTACGAGAGGACAACACCTAAGCACTCGACATAAAATTATTACTATATAAGTATATAAATATATTATATTGGGTGTACAACTTAAAAACCGGAATTTGAAGGTGGATGTCCGTACTAACAAATATCGTGAAAGCTCAAACTTTATATATATGTCATTTTGAAGGTACATTTGACAGCTGTCAAAATCAGTCAACAAAACAATTTTATCTTGTGTGCATCATTATTATGTATTTTTCACGATGAATAACTTCGAAAATTGGAGGAAAGACAGCATTTGCGGGGGGTTCTAGTGGGTCATTTTTTTGCAAAGAAAACAGCTGCCGAAAGTCATCGCATTCTTGTAGAAGTTTATGGGGACTATGCTCCAGCTGAATCAAGCTGTCGTGAGTGGTTTAAAAGTGGTTATTTTGATGTCGAAGACAAAGAACGGCCTGGTCAGGACCAGCTAGGTGTGATCCATTATGAGCTGTTGCCAGGTGGCCAAACCATTAATGCTCAATTCTATCGTCAACAATTGATCCAATTCAAGCAGAAAATCTAGGCAGAGCGGCCAACGTATGCGACCAGATATGAGTCAATCATTTTCCACCACGATAACGCTCGGCCACATATTGCTGCCCCAGTCAAAAATTACCTGGAAAACAACGGAAACAACGGATGGGAAATTTTGCCTCACCCGCTTTATAGCCAAGACCTTGCACTATCAGACTACCATTTGTTCCGATCGATGCAGAATGCCCTATCAGGAATACGCTTCACTTAAGTTCAAGATATCGAAAATTGGCTCGATTCATTTTTGACCCCAAGCCGGCGCAATTATTTTGGGATGGAATTCATAAATTGCCTGAAAGATGGGGAAATGTTGTAGCTTCCAATGGACAATACTTTGAATAAAATATATTGTAACATTTTTCCACAATAAAGCATCGAATTTCGCTAAAAAATTACGGTTTTTAAGTTGTACACCCAATATATATATTATATTGACTGCGCTGACAAGTACGAAGAACGAACAGACGCAGTTTTTTTTTTTATTTTATTTATTTATTCATAATCACTAATTACAGTAATTACAATATACAAAATTTCAAAAAATGAACCATATAATGGTGCGACATCTTTTATGTCAGTATGTAACTTAATCCTTAAAAAATGTACACACAATCAATTCTAATGAAAAAACAACACCAGAGATAAGAAACCCAATTCCAAGTATAGCCCAGCCAACAATAAATGCAATAAATAACTGTTCATGATCATCGATGAAATGCAAAATTCCCGCCTCAATACCATCCCGGGTGATGTCGTTAAATGCTTTCCTTACCAAACCCACTTCGAAAGCGTTTAAAAGAAGGGTACTCATCACTTCATGATATGGTGAAGATAGTGGCATAATGAAACCACTTACTATGGTCCAGATCTCTACATCCAATAAAAAACATACACGTGGGGTACGCAGGAAATATTGCTGAGAAGCATAAAAATTATAGAACGACTGTGGTGCTAAGCGTATCAATGAATTGTTGAGCTGAAGATGATGTTGTTATATAGAATGATAATCGATAACGGTCACTTTAGCGTATAAATGTGGATCATCAGGAAAAAATTTCAAAGAACTTTCATCCAATTCAATGGAATATGGTGAAGCGATGACATCAGCGTAGCTGTTCAATTGTGGTTCAAAAATCGTGGCTGTTAAGAAACTGGTCAAGAGTGTTGTATACGAATTAACAACAAGAAACCCAAACAAAACTTGCAGTAAATACATCAATATCAATTGAGGCGTTGCGTGCATTAACGCCCTAAGTCGACTTAGGGCGTTTTTGCGCCCATCGCTTTTTTGAAAAGCTTGGGTCCTCAAATATATGTGTACTTAATTTCAACTTCCAATTACGATCACAGAATGTGGTAGAGCAATATATATATACTGTTTAAAGAGTTGCGTGCAAGAAGGGCGTAGTGCGACTTGGGGCGTTTTTGCATAAATCAGTTCGCGGTAGGAAAAAAAGGTTTTTACTCAAAACCAAGGTGCCGAGCGAAAAAATTATATATGGCAAAAAATGCTTAGAGTTGTCCAAAGAGTACGTGTGATTTTATTTAGACTTTTTTTTTTTTTTTAGCCAAATTTTGAAAAATTATAAAATGTTCGAAAAAATTCTGAAAAAATTCACACATATTTTTTGGATGATTCCAAGCATTTTCTGCGTAATATACTTTTTTGTCGTAAGGTACCTTGCTTTTGAATTAAATCCATTTTTCCGGCTGGGTAAAAAATTGCTATGTTTGAGTGACCATATTTCGATAAATTTGCAGCCTAAGAATTTTTTCAATAAAGCATTTTAAAGGAAACTTTATCTCGTAATTTTTTATTAAATTTTGTCTTTTCCTATCTTTGATCTAAAATAAGTTATAGTCAAAAGAGTAAAAAAAGACAAGAATTCGAAAATTTTTTTTGATTTCAATATTCTATAAATTCATTAAAATCCATAGCGCCGCTTTTATGTAATATTGAATCAAAATATTCAAGCCTTTAAAAGTGGGTGTGACACTCTAGCCATCCCATCCACATTTCGCTATTTATAATCAGCATTTGTCTACCAAACTGAGCCACCATTTGCGAAATATTGCCCAATAAATTCTAATTTTAAAGAATTTGCTGCGCCTTTCTATGAGTATCTACAGGGTTAGAATTTATCCCAGTCTTAATATTATACTAATATAAAACATTGTAACAAATTTCGTTAAAATCTCTATAACCGTTTACAAAAAAAATATTTACCAGGTGCAAAACTTAGATGCAATGTATGCATGCATTTTATAAAATTAAAATTTTAAAGAAATAAACAAAAATGCACATTTATAAATAATTACGGTGAAAGTATATTTCATTCCCCTTCTTTTAAAAAAAAAATCATTAAAATCAGAACAGTTTTGCCTGTTTCCCAAGCAAAATGCTAACGTTATCAGGTGCAAAACTTAGATGCAATGTATGCATGCATTTTATAAAATTAAAATTTTAAAGATATAAACAAAAACGCACATTTATAAATAATAGGGGTGAAAGTATATTTCATTCCCCTCATTTAAAAAAAAAAATCATTAAAATAGGAACAGTTTTGCAGGTTTCCCAAGCAAAATGCTAACGTTACTCCAGTGATAGTCAAATGGATTTATGCAAAAACGCCCTACAATTTAAGTTTTTCCTTCTTCGATAATTCTGTCAATATGCGTTAGTATTATGTGTAAGCGTTAATTATTTACTCATTTTATTAGGCTTAATTGAATAAATTTCTTTTTCAAGGTTTAAATGATGGTTTGTTCTTTTTATCAGCATTTAAAAACTTTAAATTGAATTATCTCGAAATGCCATTTTTCGACTTGGGGCGTTATTGCACGCAACGCCTCAATTAGTATGATCCACAGTTTTGTTGAACTTTTCGTATTCATTTTTAGTTGTAAAGAAGAATTTAAAAATAATTTAATGTAATGTTTTTGAAATCTACTGTAATGTTTTATCTTTGAACTCTTGCTTGCAAGTGAATCCTTTAAAGACTTGTCGCACATATGTAGAAATACAAGCAAATGACTTAGCATTTGTGGAAATAAACGTAGTGATTTCGTAACTATTAATCTACTAATAATATTTTGTTAATTAGCTGTAATGACCGAAAAGATTCAATTCATTTAGATCCCATCAGTTGTTATTATTTTACTAAATTTTCTTTTTCGTATAATCATTAGACTGATAAAAAAAAAAAAAAAAAACATTTTTGAAAATTCCACGTTCACGCCCAAAAATTTGGAAGAAGGTGTCAAAAATTTGACAACTAGTTGAGTTTCCAATGCCAAAAATAAGCGAAAAGAGTTAGAAAATCAATAGTAAAGTGTAAAGCACCCCGCAATTTACTACTGATTTTCTAGCTTTTATCGCTTATTTTTGGCACTGTAAAATCGATTAGTTTTCAAATTTTTAACTAAAACAGAAATAAAAGCTTTTTACTCCTTGGAGTACAAAAAAAAAAAAAAAATTAAAAAACATTGACCAATAAAAAGCCGAAAAAACCGATTCTTTGTTTTTGGTCACTATTTGTTTTATGACCTTAAAAAAATGCCGCATCGTGTTATGATAAGCATTTGTTTAGTTCTCAATTAGAAAAGCATGATGTATGCACTTTTTTGGATGCCTTATTCTTTTGGCCAAGGCTGTCAATACTCTTTTAAGTCAAAATCAGAGTATTTGGGATAACGTATTTTTTTATTACTTTTTTTCCAAAAGTCCATAAAAATTCTTTCCCAGACATAAAACAGAAATTAAGAAAGATAGTCATCTGAATTTTTTATGACCTACAGCGTGTGAACTAAAAATTTTTTTTTTTTTGTCAGAAATGTGGATCCTCATACCGCCACTATACAAGTGAAAAGTACTAAGTCAGTTTTCCCGAATTTGGAGTTATTTAGAATTTCTGGACCAAAATATTAAAGCCTTTCGTTTGATAAGCCCATTAGGCCATATCTTAGTTAAAAAGTGATTATTTTGATCATAAAAGTAATAGGAAAAGCACGATTGCCATACAAAAAAAAAATTAATAGCTAAATTTTTTGAACATCAAATATCTCAAAACTTGAAAAACTGACTTTGTACTTTTGACTTGTATAAGGACGATATATTATTTTTAACTCTCATGCTGTCTTTTGACAACTTTTTATGGAAAATTTATACAAATGTGTAGCTCATTTCGAAGACGAAGAATAATACTAAATGACGCACTAAGTAAAAAAGAACAAAAGCCTTTCGTGCGTTCTCTATATAACCTCAAAAAACCTTGTTATACCCTACACCCAGGGTACATTCACTTGGTCCTTACGTTTGTAACGCAGAGAAGGAGGCGTGGCAGATAAAGAAAAGTATATACATTCTTGATCAGCGTCACCCCCTGAGTCGATATAGCCATGTCCGTCAGTCTGGCTGGCTGGCTTGGTGGTTGTGTGTGGAAATACATTTTTTGGGAAAACTAAGCGAGATAATTCAATGAAACTTGGTGCACAGCCTCCGTCGTCAAAGCTAGCTCGAGGGATTGAAAATGAGTGAAATCGGTCAACGGGCACGATGCACCTCCCATATAAGCAACATTTTCAAAATACTGCAGTGTAGGGTATTTAATGTTTGGCCAGGCCAAAGTTAACACCCTTACTAGTTTTTGAACTTTAATTTTAGAATGGCTGGCTGGCTGTGTGTGGAAATACATTTTTTTGGAAAACTGAGCAAGATAATTCAATGAATTTTGGTGCACTACCTCCGTTGTCAAAGTTAGCTCGGGGATAGAAAATAAGCGAAATCGGTCAGCGGACACGCCTACCGCCCATACAACAAATATATTCAAAATGCAACTTTAAGAGCATTTTTCACGACAATGCAACCAAAATACAAATAAAAGCTTCAAATTGTAAGCGCATGCTCTGAGCAAAAATTGGGCGAATTTGGACTAGAGGGCGTGGCACCTACCATATAAGCAAAAGTTTCAAAATGATATGCTGAAAGAGTTTTTTGAGATAGTCGTGTTCGTGTTACACTAAATTTCACTCAAATCATAAGGACTATAAATGTTTGCTCTGAGTTTGAACTAGATGAACTCAAACAAGAGGGCGTGGCACCTCCCATACAAGCAGAAGCTTCAAATTGCTTTTCTGAAAGCGTTTTTTGAGATATTCGAACTAAATTTTACTAAGAACTATAAATGCAAGCTCTGAGCAAAAGCTGGGTTTCAAAATGCTATACTTAAAGAGTTTTGTGAGATAATCCAACTAAATTTCACTCAAATACTAAGGACTATAAATGCACGCTCTGAGCTAAAACAAGAAAAACTCGGACAAGAGGGCGTGGCACTTGCCATACAAGCAAAATTTTTAAAATACTGCAGTGTAGAATATTTAATGCGACAACTCTTACATTTCATTATCAAAATCAAATATGTATACGAAAATTCGTTAATAAATGGCTGAGCTACGATTTTTTTTCGCCCCTTGAGATAAAACGACTTTTCGGCAGGCCCAAAAAAAAAAAAAAATCCTTGTAAGCCGAAAATTATTTTATTTGCGTGCCAAACACGACGTGCTTTGTTAGAACCGAGAACTTTTAATTTTTTCCGAATTTGTAGCACAGTGTTATCAGAAACTTTTTATAAAAGCGCTTGGAAATTTTCCGATAGGGAAATCTTTCGTATATGCTACCCTCCTTCAACACAAAAAAAGGAAGACATGAATTTGATGAAAATAAAAAATTAAACTATTTTATGAAGTGTGAGAAATATTCCTGACATCATGTCACTAACATGACAAATTAATGACAGCATAAATAATAACAATAACAACAAGATGTATTAATGTATGTGGAACGTGAATTGAGTTTTGCTCTCAATTTGTAGAAATTTGAGCTCAGATATAAAGAGAACGAAAAAAAAAAAAAGTTTGTATGAAAATAAATAATTGTAATGAAATTTTTAAATGTTGATGAAAAATAATATTTGCGCATCATTAGAATATGTCAGCAATGACATTACCCACAACAAGAACAGCAACAAGTGCTTGTCATTGAGTGAGCGCATGATATGCCCTTTTAACCCTGGTGTCTGTCGAAAATGTGTCAAAAGTGTTGTAAAAATGTACTGCATGCTTGAATGAAATTAAAGCTATCTCGAAATATAGTTTACTTTTCTTTATTCGCACATTTAACACTGATACAAAAAATTCAAGATCAAATCTTCACTGTTCACTGATTTTATTTTGACACTGAAGTGTACTGTCTTGTTTTATCATTGTAAAAAAAAAACTGATTCTAACGAATACTTCAGTGTCTGTACTTGATACAGATACAAACAAATGCTTCACGTCATTGTAAAACGTGCATGTAGAAAAACTGCAGTGAGTTTTATGAGATGGTAGCACTTGCAAGTTGCAACGCATTACATTGACAAAACAGTATGATTATATACATCAAAATTTGGTAATAATTAACAAATAATATATTTGATATAGGCGAATCGAATATTTGATATTATTCAATGAGCGGCATATTTGAGCAATTTAATTGGTTCAATCGTATATTTGTTAATAATAACGAAATATATTGTTAATCTTTTCATTATTAAGGAACTAATATGACAATATTTGCTGGGATCACGGCGACATCATAGAATATACAATAATATTTGTTATAAATTAAAAAAAAACTCTCCTCGGAAATTTGAATGCACTCGTCAGTCAAGTTGCAAAAAAGTAAAAAGAAAAAACAAAAAAAAATCTTTTCTGGGTGTCCCAGAGCATTTTCTTCTTTGTTAGATGCGACCATATATTGACTAGCAATTTGTAAAAAGAAAAAACAAAAAAAAAAAATCTTGTCTGGGTGTTCCAGAGCATTTTCTTCTTTGTTAGATGCTACCATATATTGACTAGCAACATTTGTAACCTTGGATTTTTGCAGTCGTAAGAGGGAATCCATGTATAGCGTATTGAATTCTTCAAACCTCTGGACGCAATGGCCGAATGTAAATTAATGAATCTTACAGCTTAACAGTCAGAAATAATATAGTTTTAAAGATGTTCTACATATACGTATATAAATTGAAATACGAAAGAGTTTTAACGAATCACAAACTCAATCAAAGTAAAGTGAAAAAATAAAATAATTGTTTAAAAAAAAAAGCTTTCTTGACTGGGATTCAAACATACGCCCCCAGAATATCAGTCAAATGTCTTATATATTCAGCTAACTTTGTCTGCAATTGTATCGATTGTTATTTTGAATTAATTTTAAACAAAAAGTCAAACAAAAAATTTAACAAGTATTGATTGTTTTTTATTACTTATTTATTAGAAGTTGTTTTGAAAATAATGCCAGTAAGTTTTTGAAGTTTTTCAATGCTTGTTGAATTTTTTATATGACTTTTTGTTTAAAATTTATGTAAATACAGTTAGTTCAATGCATAAGACGTTTGATTGATAACCTGGGGGAGTATGTTCAAATCCCAGACAAGACAGTTTTTTTTTTAAATTATTTTATATTTTAGAGTGCATTCGAGTTTCAACAAGGTTTTTATTAAAGTTTTAGCAAATACTTGACATTCCATCAAACAGATATCTTTTTTGGCCTAATCAACAATATTTCAAGGTCCAATTAAAGGCATATTAATGTTTATCGAAATTTGTTAATTATTAACAAATATTTTCTAGAATATTTAATCAAATATATTTCTGTGAGGGAAACATACTCTTTTCTCAGTGTTGTAACCCAAGATTGTAGTAGCTTTCATACATTTTCGCGAGAAAAATGGAGAGAGAGCGTAAGCAAAAAAGAGGCACAAGAAGAGAGCAAAAAAAAAATACTCTTGTAACTAAAGTAGCATTTTGCAGTATACATACGGTGACCAACCGTACTGTATTATGCAGAACAGTTCTGTATTTGAGGCCTCTATCCTGTATAGTTTTTTAAACGTAGAAATGTTCTGTGTTTCAGAAAGTGTTCTGTATTTTGCAAAATTGTTTTGCAAAGCGGTTTACACTAAAATCGAAATATTGTTGCCAACGCGTATATAAATATTGCATAGAAACACTAATTTAAAATGAAAAAAAAATGTGTCGGTAACAGTGTTTACTCTAATGATAATTTGCTCTAAACTACAATAGTGTGGGCCAAATTATTCGGGTACAAAAGACATGACCTAGCGTTTAACGGAAAAGTAATCTACGGAAATATTCTAAGAAAATTTGGCCAGTAAAACATTGGTCTAAAATTAATATCAAGCCCCCGATTTTTAACGTGAAGACATTTTTATGTTAAAAAGATACCTTTTTTAGAAAACACTATTGTCTCATCTTCAAAAAAATTATTGTAATATTATGGGTTTTGTCAACTTTCTGAATCTGATTTTATCTTGAATGAATTTTGAAGGTTTTTTTTTTTTTTTTGAAAAAATGGTAATAAAATTAGAGATAGCAATTTTTTGATTGAAATCTTTATTTTTGGTGTTTAATAACAAATGTCAAAAACCATCATCCATATCACTTCAGTATTAAAAGTGTTTTTTGCAAATATCCTCGTGAACATTGAGCGTGAACAACTTTTTATGCGGCAGTGATTTCGATGAAGATCTTTGCCTTGGTTTTAAACACCAAAATAAAGCGATTTCAATTAAAGAAATTGCTGGCTCCAATTTTTTGATCAGAAAGTCTTATTTCAACAAAAGTTTTCAGGATTTTTGATCACTTTTCAAGAAAACCTGTTCACAACTCGGCCTGAATATTAAAAATCATTCATGATAAAAATAGATTCTGAAAGCTGACAAAACCAATGATTGGTATACGTCACGATAAAAAAAACTTCTCGTTAAAAGCGGGAGCTTGATATTGATCTTAAACCCATGGCTTATTGGATACGTTTTGGATATACGTTTCCGGTAGACGGTTGGTGGTGGGAAAATTTGGCTCACACTATTGTACAATGTACATATACATTGAAATACGAAAAAAAAATATATACAAATTGATTCCTTTTTTTTTGTGTTCTGTATTTCAGTTTCAAATAAATGGTCACCGTAAGTATACACTACAACTAAGTACAACATATGTACTGAACTGAACTGAAGCATATCAAACAAGACAGGTGTGTGCTTGTTATACCCTACACCCAGGGTGTATTCACTTTGTCCATCCGTTTGTAACGCAGAGAATGAGGCGTGGCAGGTATGGAAAAGTATATATATTCTTAATCAGCTTCACATCCTGAGTCGGTATAGCCATTTCCGTCTGTCTGGCTGTCTTTGTGGAATTACATTTTTTGGGAAAACTAAGCAAGATAGTTCAATGAAATTTGGTAATCTGCCTCCGTCGTCAAGGTTAGATCAAGGGATTGAAAATTAACAAAATCGGTCAACGGCCACGCCTTCCGCCCATACAAAAAATATATTCAAAATGCAATTTTAGGAGTATTTTTCACGACAATGAAACCAAAATGCACATAAATGCTAGGAATAGTTAGCGCAAGCTTTGAACAAAAACTAGGCGAATTCGGACATGGCGTGGCATCTCCCATACAAGCAAAAGATTCAAAATGCTATATTGGAAGTGTTTTTTGAGATAATTGAACCAAAATTCAGTCAAATACTAAGAACAATAAATACAGGCTTCTAGCAAAAACAGCGCGAAGTCGGACAAGAGGACGAGGCACCATCCATATAAGCAAAATTTCCGAAATACTGCAGTGTAGGGTATTTAATGTTTGGCCAGGCCAAAGATAATACCCTTACTAGTTTTTTCTTCTTTTATATCCAAGAACTATCCAGACAAGTGCACGCGGCACTGAACTGAAGTATGTGGTAAATAAAATGCGGGTACAAGACGTAACGTATCTCGAAACAAATTGTCTTGAAACGCAAACAAGACATTTTGTACAGAACCCTAGTTTTAATTGTTTCTCATATTTCAAAGGAGCTCTCTAAAAATTTTCAAGCTTTGAGATTCGATGTAGTTGTAGTTACAGAATTTAATTTTGCATTTTAAAACTGCTATAACTCCAGCAATTTTTGGAATTTTTTGATATCGGAGATGTTCTTTTAGTCAAAATAAGTAGTTGTAGTTCTGAGAAAATGCAAAACTGATTTTTAGAAAAAAAAGAAAAAAAGAAAAATAATATAATAAAATAAATATAATAATAAAAAGGTCCTGTGGACCATCGAATACACGGAATCTATAGTTTTCTATAACCAACTTTCAGGTTGGCAATCACTGATTGCGCTGAAACTTTTTGGCATGGTAGTTCAATGAATTTGACTGGACATGTATTTCACAAAAATTAATGGATTTTCATATTTTATAATGCTCATTATATCGTTTTCTATTGGCTGATAATGACAAGTTTTTTTTAGATTGTGCAGAATTTGTTAGAGTTCTATTTTTAATAGACAGCTATTTTTACAGGAAACATTGGCTACCAAAGAGTACCATATATGGAAATTTAGACAGCCTCCTGAGCCCTCGCATCACATAATTATCATGGTGTCATCTAAGCGTTTTTTTTTTTTTTCCAGTATTTAATTTTTTTTTTTCTAGTCACATTCGTTTAACTTAAAATATCCACAAAAATGTTGTACTTAATCTAATCTAATCCAATCCATCATTTTGTCATGCCGACACGAAATCGTCGTCTCCCACACTTGAAAGCAAAAACCTTTTAAACAATTGATTTTCTTATCAATTTGATTGATTAAATGTACTCTGGGTGCAAAACCAAAAAAATAAAAAATTCCCCAAGGCATATTATACATAAGGAACATGGAATACCCGAAATTTCTTATTTAATTGAATTTGGTAAAAAGTTACATGCAACAACACGACAGGGAAATGGAACTGCAGAAGAACAAGGG
The DNA here is from genome assembly GCA_951812925.1 of Calliopum simillimum. NCBI lineage: Eukaryota > Metazoa > Arthropoda > Insecta > Diptera > Lauxaniidae > Calliopum > Calliopum simillimum. The sequence continues at coordinate 15,778,551 of OX638371.1, read as the reverse complement.
AACAAAAAAATTGTTTCTAATTAAATTGTGAACAGCGAGCAACTTGGTACACCCTTCATGCCTCATTAGTATCAACTAGGGATTCCAATTTTTGGACTTTTTGCGATCCCGGGATTTCGGGACCAGAAATTTTTGAATCCCGGGATCCCGGGATTTTTCGGGATTTGTATGCATTTTTTTTCTTTCTAAATAAAGCAGAATTTAGTATTAAAAATTCCTAATATTTTGTCTTATATACCCCTACTACACCCCTACAAAGATATTTTATTTAAAAAGTGTAAAAAATATTAAAGAACAATTTCTTAAAACAGGTTCATTTTATTAAAAAATTCTCGCCTTTTTTAAAAAACAAAAAATTCAAAAATACTTATTTACTTCAAAAACGAACATAAAGGTACATTGCTGCATTATATGCTTAGTTAAATGCATACGTAAAATATCATACATATTTAATTATATAAAATACTGAGATCAAAGTTTTAACAAGTGTTGAACTTGAAAGGAATAACTTGTCTTTTAATCAGTTTTCTTATTATTAAAATATGTTTTTCGGAAAATTAAAGCATTTATTGTTTTATCATCCAATTTATATCTTAATTTATTGCATATCTATGGACTTTTGACAAAACAACCTAAGTCGAGATATGACAATTCTCCAGGATTTTAGTCCTAAATAAAAAATGCTTCTATTGGTAAAATCGCCATGTCTCTATGATTTCTTGTTCCAGAGATATAAGGGTGTCCCATAGTTCACGCAAGATTTAAAGTGTTATGAAGCAAAGAAATAATAATTTGACAGCTGACACTTTAAGATTAGTAAAAATGTATGGAAAGAAGAGATTCAATGCTGCATAAACAAAATTGAGCCACATTATTGAAAAGTAGTTAATCTGTTTTTAGGCTCTCCTGAAAAGTTGCCAATTTCGAGTTAGGTTGTTTTGTCATAAGTCCCCAGATATATAACCTCACACCAGGCATTGAAATAAGCTGCAGCAGATAATATATATACAAATAATATATTTGATATAGGCGAATCGAATATTTGATATTATTCAATGAGCGGCATATTTGAGCAATTTAATTGGTTCAATCGTATATTTGTTAATAATAACGAAATATATTGTTAATCTTTTCATTATTAAGGAACTAATATGACAATATTTGCTGGGATCACGGCGACATCATAGAATATACAATAATATTTGTTATAAATTAAAAAAAAACTCTCCTCGGAAATTTGAATGCACTCGTCAGTCAAGTTGCAAAAAAGTAAAAAGAAAAAACAAAAAAAAATCTTTTCTGGGTGTCCCAGAGCATTTTCTTCTTTGTTAGATGCGACCATATATTGACTAGCAATTTGTAAAAAGAAAAAACAAAAAAAAAAAATCTTGTCTGGGTGTTCCAGAGCATTTTCTTCTTTGTTAGATGCTACCATATATTGACTAGCAACATTTGTAACCTTGGATTTTTGCAGTCGTAAGAGGGAATCCATGTATAGCGTATTGAATTCTTCAAACCTCTGGACGCAATGGCCGAATGTAAATTAATGAATCTTACAGCTTAACAGTCAGAAATAATATAGTTTTAAAGATGTTCTACATATACGTATATAAATTGAAATACGAAAGAGTTTTAACGAATCACAAACTCAATCAAAGTAAAGTGAAAAAATAAAATAATTGTTTAAAAAAAAAAGCTTTCTTGACTGGGATTCAAACATACGCCCCCAGAATATCAGTCAAATGTCTTATATATTCAGCTAACTTTGTCTGCAATTGTATCGATTGTTATTTTGAATTAATTTTAAACAAAAAGTCAAACAAAAAATTTAACAAGTATTGATTGTTTTTTATTACTTATTTATTAGAAGTTGTTTTGAAAATAATGCCAGTAAGTTTTTGAAGTTTTTCAATGCTTGTTGAATTTTTTATATGACTTTTTGTTTAAAATTTATGTAAATACAGTTAGTTCAATGCATAAGACGTTTGATTGATAACCTGGGGGAGTATGTTCAAATCCCAGACAAGACAGTTTTTTTTTTAAATTATTTTATATTTTAGAGTGCATTCGAGTTTCAACAAGGTTTTTATTAAAGTTTTAGCAAATACTTGACATTCCATCAAACAGATATCTTTTTTGGCCTAATCAACAATATTTCAAGGTCCAATTAAAGGCATATTAATGTTTATCGAAATTTGTTAATTATTAACAAATATTTTCTAGAATATTTAATCAAATATATTTCTGTGAGGGAAACATACTCTTTTCTCAGTGTTGTAACCCAAGATTGTAGTAGCTTTCATACATTTTCGCGAGAAAAATGGAGAGAGAGCGTAAGCAAAAAAGAGGCACAAGAAGAGAGCAAAAAAAAAATACTCTTGTAACTAAAGTAGCATTTTGCAGTATACATACGGTGACCAACCGTACTGTATTATGCAGAACAGTTCTGTATTTGAGGCCTCTATCCTGTATAGTTTTTTAAACGTAGAAATGTTCTGTGTTTCAGAAAGTGTTCTGTATTTTGCAAAATTGTTTTGCAAAGCGGTTTACACTAAAATCGAAATATTGTTGCCAACGCGTATATAAATATTGCATAGAAACACTAATTTAAAATGAAAAAAAAATGTGTCGGTAACAGTGTTTACTCTAATGATAATTTGCTCTAAACTACAATAGTGTGGGCCAAATTATTCGGGTACAAAAGACATGACCTAGCGTTTAACGGAAAAGTAATCTACGGAAATATTCTAAGAAAATTTGGCCAGTAAAACATTGGTCTAAAATTAATATCAAGCCCCCGATTTTTAACGTGAAGACATTTTTATGTTAAAAAGATACCTTTTTTAGAAAACACTATTGTCTCATCTTCAAAAAAATTATTGTAATATTATGGGTTTTGTCAACTTTCTGAATCTGATTTTATCTTGAATGAATTTTGAAGGTTTTTTTTTTTTTTTTGAAAAAATGGTAATAAAATTAGAGATAGCAATTTTTTGATTGAAATCTTTATTTTTGGTGTTTAATAACAAATGTCAAAAACCATCATCCATATCACTTCAGTATTAAAAGTGTTTTTTGCAAATATCCTCGTGAACATTGAGCGTGAACAACTTTTTATGCGGCAGTGATTTCGATGAAGATCTTTGCCTTGGTTTTAAACACCAAAATAAAGCGATTTCAATTAAAGAAATTGCTGGCTCCAATTTTTTGATCAGAAAGTCTTATTTCAACAAAAGTTTTCAGGATTTTTGATCACTTTTCAAGAAAACCTGTTCACAACTCGGCCTGAATATTAAAAATCATTCATGATAAAAATAGATTCTGAAAGCTGACAAAACCAATGATTGGTATACGTCACGATAAAAAAAACTTCTCGTTAAAAGCGGGAGCTTGATATTGATCTTAAACCCATGGCTTATTGGATACGTTTTGGATATACGTTTCCGGTAGACGGTTGGTGGTGGGAAAATTTGGCTCACACTATTGTACAATGTACATATACATTGAAATACGAAAAAAAAATATATACAAATTGATTCCTTTTTTTTTGTGTTCTGTATTTCAGTTTCAAATAAATGGTCACCGTAAGTATACACTACAACTAAGTACAACATATGTACTGAACTGAACTGAAGCATATCAAACAAGACAGGTGTGTGCTTGTTATACCCTACACCCAGGGTGTATTCACTTTGTCCATCCGTTTGTAACGCAGAGAATGAGGCGTGGCAGGTATGGAAAAGTATATATATTCTTAATCAGCTTCACATCCTGAGTCGGTATAGCCATTTCCGTCTGTCTGGCTGTCTTTGTGGAATTACATTTTTTGGGAAAACTAAGCAAGATAGTTCAATGAAATTTGGTAATCTGCCTCCGTCGTCAAGGTTAGATCAAGGGATTGAAAATTAACAAAATCGGTCAACGGCCACGCCTTCCGCCCATACAAAAAATATATTCAAAATGCAATTTTAGGAGTATTTTTCACGACAATGAAACCAAAATGCACATAAATGCTAGGAATAGTTAGCGCAAGCTTTGAACAAAAACTAGGCGAATTCGGACATGGCGTGGCATCTCCCATACAAGCAAAAGATTCAAAATGCTATATTGGAAGTGTTTTTTGAGATAATTGAACCAAAATTCAGTCAAATACTAAGAACAATAAATACAGGCTTCTAGCAAAAACAGCGCGAAGTCGGACAAGAGGACGAGGCACCATCCATATAAGCAAAATTTCCGAAATACTGCAGTGTAGGGTATTTAATGTTTGGCCAGGCCAAAGATAATACCCTTACTAGTTTTTTCTTCTTTTATATCCAAGAACTATCCAGACAAGTGCACGCGGCACTGAACTGAAGTATGTGGTAAATAAAATGCGGGTACAAGACGTAACGTATCTCGAAACAAATTGTCTTGAAACGCAAACAAGACATTTTGTACAGAACCCTAGTTTTAATTGTTTCTCATATTTCAAAGGAGCTCTCTAAAAATTTTCAAGCTTTGAGATTCGATGTAGTTGTAGTTACAGAATTTAATTTTGCATTTTAAAACTGCTATAACTCCAGCAATTTTTGGAATTTTTTGATATCGGAGATGTTCTTTTAGTCAAAATAAGTAGTTGTAGTTCTGAGAAAATGCAAAACTGATTTTTAGAAAAAAAAGAAAAAAAGAAAAATAATATAATAAAATAAATATAATAATAAAAAGGTCCTGTGGACCATCGAATACACGGAATCTATAGTTTTCTATAACCAACTTTCAGGTTGGCAATCACTGATTGCGCTGAAACTTTTTGGCATGGTAGTTCAATGAATTTGACTGGACATGTATTTCACAAAAATTAATGGATTTTCATATTTTATAATGCTCATTATATCGTTTTCTATTGGCTGATAATGACAAGTTTTTTTTAGATTGTGCAGAATTTGTTAGAGTTCTATTTTTAATAGACAGCTATTTTTACAGGAAACATTGGCTACCAAAGAGTACCATATATGGAAATTTAGACAGCCTCCTGAGCCCTCGCATCACATAATTATCATGGTGTCATCTAAGCGTTTTTTTTTTTTTTTCCAGTATTTAATTTTTTTTTTTCTAGTCACATTCGTTTAACTTAAAATATCCACAAAAATGTTGTACTTAATCTAATCTAATCCAATCCATCATTTTGTCATGCCGACACGAAATCGTCGTCTCCCACACTTGAAAGCAAAAACCTTTTAAACAATTGATTTTCTTATCAATTTGATTGATTAAATGTACTCTGGGTGCAAAACCAAAAAAATAAAAAATTCCCCAAGGCATATTATACATAAGGAACATGGAATACCCGAAATTTCTTATTTAATTGAATTTGTTAAAAAGTTACATGCAACAACACGACAGGGAAATGGAACTGCAGAAGAACAAGGGAACAAAAAAATTGTTTCTAATTAAATTGTGAACAGCGAGCAACTTGGTACACCCTTCATGCCTCATTAGTATCAACTAGGGATTCCAATTTTTGGACTTTTTGCGATCCCGGGATTTCGGGACCAGAAATTTTTGAATCCCGGGATCCCGGGATTTTTCGGGATTTGTATGCATTTTTTTTCTTTCTAAATAAAGCAGAATTTAGTATTAAAAATTCCTAATATTTTGTCTTATATACCCCTACTACACCCCTACAAAGATATTTTATTTAAAAAGTGTAAAAAATATTAAAGAACAATTTCTTAAAACAGGTTCATTTTATTAAAAAATTCTCGCCTTTTTTAAAAAACAAAAAATTCAAAAATACTTATTTACTTCAAAAACGAACATAAAGGTACATTGCTGCATTATATGCTTAGTTAAATGCATACGTAAAATATCATACATATTTAATTATATAAAATACTGAGATCAAAGTTTTAACAAGTGTTGAACTTGAAAGGAATAACTTGTCTTTTAATCAGTTTTCTTATTATTAAAATATGTTTTTCGGAAAATTAAAGCATTTATTGTTTTATCATCCAATTTATATCTTAATTTATTGCATATCTATGGACTTTTGACAAAACAACCTAAGTCGAGATATGACAATTCTCCAGGATTTTAGTCCTAAATAAAAAATGCTTCTATTGGTAAAATCGCCATGTCTCTATGATTTCTTGTTCCAGAGATATAAGGGTGTCCCATAGTTCACGCAAGATTTAAAGTGTTATGAAGCAAAGAAATAATAATTTGACAGCTGACACTTTAAGATTAGTAAAAATGTATGGAAAGAAGAGATTCAATGCTGCATAAACAAAATTGAGCCACATTATTGAAAAGTAGTTAATCTGTTTTTAGGCTCTCCTGAAAAGTTGCCAATTTCGAGTTAGGTTGTTTTGTCATAAGTCCCCAGATATATAACCTCACACCAGGCATTGAAATAAGCTGCAGCAGTGCCCTATTTCTGCAGAAATATCTTCAAATTTGCAGCAATAACAGTCAAAAATTGTAAAAAATTGTAATAATAATATTTAGCCAAATTCATATTACTTTGTTTTTGAGTTAATCGGTGAAACTAAATACTCATTTTATTTTGCATATAACCGTTGTCTTAGGTGTCTAACCTCCCAATCTGGGCTAAAATATAGTACTCGGCAACTCTACTTTAAACATATTTTTACAAATGCAAGAAAGAAAATTTCACTATAAATTTTCAATTTTAAATTAAATCATTGCCATGATATCTGTTTTTTAATATTAATATTTAGTATTCAACAAACGTGAATAAGGCACTAAAAAAATTTTGAAAAAAATTGCAAATAATCAAAAAAAATTCTGCAGTAATATTTTTTTTCTTATTTCAACACCTGCTGCACACGAAAAGCATCTTTCTGATTCAACACCTGTTGGTTGAATTGAAAAAAGATAATCGAAAGTTTTCTGGAGGAAATAACCCCTATCACCAACATTACAAAATATATCAATTTCTTCCATTAAAACGACGGATAAATTATAAGATTATCTAGAAAACAAATTTTTTGAAGTGGTATTCAAAACTAGATTTAATTTTTCTTTCAAGTTTTTTGCTGCGTTTACATTAACTTTATGGCTATTGTCCTCAATTTGAGTTTTAAATCTAGAGAGAATAAGTTTTATCTCTACTTTAATGTGATTTTTCTGTCATTTAACAAAAAAGAACTTGCAAAAGAAATCCCGGGATTGGTAGCACTAATCCCGGGATTTTCAGGACTGCAAAAAGGCTTGAATCCCGGGATCCCGGGACTGAAATCCCTAGTGTACACATATTGCTTACATACTTTTGTAGATCTTGTGATTTTTTACGTTATTGGCCCTGTTACTTTTTATCATATGGCTCTTCGTTTCGGAAATATCCTTCAAAAACCACTATTTTCGAAGCCTTAACGGCTTTTCAAGAATATCCTTAAGATCATGACGGTTGCTTGGTTTTTAAATTTTAAGATAGCGTAAAATTTTAATGAAATCACATAGACTCAAATGATTGAAAATAGCCCAATTTGCGACTTTTAGCCCAACGAAAAATTTGGCGTAAATGAATGCTGAGAATAGCCCCATCCGCGATAAGTAGCCCAATCTGGCAAGCCTGCTCTGCGTTTCGATACTGAACACTACATCAGAATTAAGTTTCAGTAAATCGAGTTAAAACCAGTGGCCATTCTATTTCTTGCAATAAAATTCCAATTCTATTTTGTTTTTCGAAATGCAGAGCTCTTTAAGATTGATTCCATTCCGATTCCGATCGAAATCGGAATTGAGAACAAGCCTGATAACCAATGAATATTTTAAGTGACAAAAAAAAAAGTTCTCTGTGGCAACCCTATTATATACGAATACAAACAGAGTGAGTAGTAGAACGAGTGTACGACGAGACTATTGTAAGTGAGAGTTTGACTGACTGTAGGCCAATAAGGTGACGCAGCAAACAGTGTTGGGAGCCCCTCATGTGCAATTGTTAAACAGGCGTCAACGAGTACCATTTAAATGATGCACTACATTCCACCGGCTGACTGACTGAATTGACTGATTGTACTGACTTGAGTTATTGGACTGCAGTTGGCAGTGCGAACGTACAGCGGATCATAAATATTTTGTATTTTGCCTTGGGAATGGATTTTAAACAAATAAACGTAAGATGTATATTAAGAACAAAGTGTAGAGTTTTACAGCAATTTGCGCCTGACTGAACGTTCGACTTTGCGGCCTTTGTTTGCATTAAGAAAGAACAACAAATGATATGATTTCTTAGAAAAATTATAATAATTTTATATGATACTCACAAGAAACATAGCTACTACTGGCTGATTTTGTATTTCGTTATTTGTAAGTTACACGCAGCTGTTTCTGTTGTTTTTTTCTTCACCTACTTTGAATAATATTGCTATTCCACTAAAAATTTAATGCGATTAAAAAAACCAAACGCAATAAAAATTACTACTATTTCAAATTAACAATATCGCCATGTTATAGCTTTTTCGCTCCACATAAAAATCTTAAAACAAAAAAAAAAAAATTTTCTATTGATATTATGTCTAATTTTATGCAAAAATTATTAATTCAATTTTCTATTGATATTATGTCTAATTTTATGCAAAAATTATTAATTCAATTTCGTATGCATAATAATTTTAACATATTAGACATTTGACTATAATTTGTTGTTGTTTTTATAACACAAAACAACATGCAGAACGACACATTGTCACTAAAATTAATAACGTGTGGCGCCGCCACAACTTAAAAGTGTTAATTTAGTAGACAAACGTCTCATTAATTTAAAAAAAAAAGAAAAAAAATATCAAAAGAAACAAAAAAGCTTATTAAAAAATTTAAAATTTTAAGCTCAATTTTATGGTCTTGATTTTTTATTTTTAGTATAATATTTTTGTATAACTACTTTTGTAGTCAACATGATAATTAAATTTTTTTTTCTTTTCAAATCTAATTAAGTGTTAAAATTGCGCTAAGCATGACTAAAAAGTCATGATCATTTCCAACTAGTTTTGCTGTTTTATAAAAATTTCATAAATTTTAATTTAGATTAATTGCTTCGTAAGAATAATTTTCAATTCAGAGCAAACGCTACAGCGGGGATTCACAACATAAAAATTAACATCTTATTCAAAAATTATTAAGAATTAAGTAATACTAGAGTTCACCTTGCGGCCGCAATTCGACCATTTCAATTTGATTTTGAAGAGACTATTGAACTATAACACAGTTCCACACAAAAAAAGAAAATCCAAAAAATTCTTTAAAAAATACTCGTTTTTCGTGGTTTTTCTCCAGCACGTCACATTTATTTTAATAGGTTTTTGAAGATTTTAAACCACTATACAGTGTGACAAATATGTCTTCATACAAAACTTTGAAGCACTGTATCTTTTGGAAACATGGTAGCATTAGTTAAATTTTCATTGCACAATATTTTGTAATATTTCAGTTATATGGAAAAATAAATTTAAATCGTATAAGACGCGAGAGAAGAAAATAATTCGGCATGGTTGATATACGCTTTTTAATTGTAAATAAATTCAAAAGTGGTTTAAGTTGTGGAGGCATCTTCCGCGAGTTGTCACATTTAGGAGTTAAGAGGAATTATGTGTATTATGTCGTTAAGCGGTTTGTCGATACTGGCTGCATACAAGATCGTAAAAAAAGTGGGAGAAAAAGGAACGTTCGTACCGCGAACGCGATCAAAATAGTTCGTGAGAGAATCCGAAGAAATTGTGACCGTTCAGCACGAAAGATAGCCAAAAATATAAGAATGAACCGAGAATCTTTACGGCTCCTTTTGCGTTGCGACCTCAATATGAAAGCCTTTAAAAAAAAAGAAAATGCATGGCCTTACTAATGCAACCGTGAAAAAGCGATGGCATAGATCGAAACTGCTCCTTTCTTGGCACGCTGGCGATGAAATAGTTTTTTCCGATGAAAAACTTTTTGTGCTAGAAGCTTCACACCACACGCAAAACGACAGACAAAGACATCCCAAACGATGACAAGCATGTACCAAGATATCAAAACTCGTCATCTATTATGGTCTGGGGTGCTATATCCAGCAAAGGTTAATTACTTTGTTTTATATTTGTCACACTGTATATGATAAAACAAAAAGAACGCATTCTTGTGTTAAATCGATATATTTAAATTTATGATCATTACATCTGAGGTGCATCGTATGTTCAGCAAACCTATGCAGGATATTACGAGGAATATTTTTGTAGAAAACTTTAACCCTTTACATTCCCCACATATGGGTCATTTATACCCTTTTCCTAAAAAAGTTCAAAAATTACACCTAAAATGTGGGAATATTGACTGAATATGTAGCACATAAATATTTGCTACAATATAAAATTTTGAAACACTGAACACTAAAAAATCGAAATTTCATCCCGAAGCCAACAAATCGTTCAAATCAATGAGAACTTCTCACATCGCATATTTATTACATCTCTGATACGCTCTACTTAAGTTATAAACATTTTTCGTCTTAAGCGACTCCTATTGGAATTTTTCGTAGAATATTTTTGTAGAATAATTTAACCCATTGTAGCCCAGTTTTTTTTTTTTTTGGGGAAAAAGGGGTTGAAAAGACCCATAAACGCAGGATATAATGGGTTAATTAATAATGAGTTCTAGAAAAATGTTCATTGTGTGATGACCTTAGGACAGCGATTTAAAAAAAAAAATATTTAGTTTTAAAGTGAAATTTCGAAAATACGTTATTTTTGGGGATTTTAGCTAAACAGCAATATATGTTTAATGTTAAGTATGAAATATTTTTTTTATGTACCTTGATTCAAGAAACAAATAAGATATGATCTAATCATTCTGTACATTTTTGAAATCGTATCAAAATGTAGTCATTTTCTGGAAAATCTCGAATTGATATGGTAATAATCTTATAACGATCTCAGAATGAGTAGTTCGATATCTAATTTTTTTTTTCTTGAATCAAGGTATATAAAAAAATAACATATCATACTTCAAAATTTCACCCCATTGCAAAACTCTAAGACTACATTACATTTTAGATAAAACCCGTTGTGACAAGATCACAACGAAATCACACAAGGATCATTTTCCTTGGACATACTTACCAATTTTATCCTGTTTTAAGGGCATTTTTGACCCTTTTTTCCCCTAAACACTGAGCTACAATGGATTAAGGAATTTTGCAAAAACTATTCTTTGGAAAATTTCATTAGGAGTTACCTAAAACGAAAAATTTTTAAAACTTATGGAAAGCGCGACAGGGATCTAATAAATATGCAATATGAAAAATCCTAATTGATTTCAAAGATTTTTTGGGTATCGGAATAAAATTTTGACTTTTTAGTATTTAGCAACTAAATAGTAGTGAAATTTTATAGCAAATATTTCTGTAGTACATACTGACTCAATATTCCCCTGGTTTAGGTGTAATTTTTTGTACCTTTTTAAGAAAAGGGTAAAAATGACGCACATGTGGGTTTATAGAGGGTTAAAGTTTTCTACAAAAATATTCCTAATAATTTCTTGCATAAGTTTACTGAACACATGATACACCTCAAATATAAAAATCACACGGAAAGAATTTTGAGCTGAAAACAATCCCAAACCAATCAATTTTGGGTGTGATTTTCAGCTTGCCCATAATTTTCTTGATATCAAGTAAAAATGTGATTGTTTATCAAAAAAGTGAATATGCCCATTTGAGCTTAATTCAATTCAATTTTGGATTGTTCATCAAAAACTTATTAAACTCATTTGTGCTTAACTCAGCCCTTTTGTACTTGTTTATAAAAAAAAATAAATATTCCCATTTGTTCTTAATAATTTCTTATTTGTCAAAATATGATTATGACCATTTTTGCCAAATGCAAGAAATATCATTTCATTTTCAAAAATCAATGTACCAAAATGTCCAAAGACACCTCAGTACATCGTACCATCCCATTATGGGATGTCAGTAGTATTTACTCTATTATAAATACCCAATTCGACTGTCGAGCAGGAATTATTTAAGCAGTAGATGACATAGTCATATTGAAAATCATAAACACACAGAATAAACACAAATGAAAATTTATTTTTTGATAAACAATCACAAAAGAGCTTGGATTAAGCAAAAAATTGGCTTATTTTTTTTGATAAACAAGTACAAAATGGCATGCATTGAGTACAATTGGTCTTAATTATCAAAATTTATATTATGCCCAAATTTGAGCTTGAATTGCGAACAACTTGGGCTTATTTTAGGATGATTTTATGCCATATTGGGCTTAATTCTGAATATTTAATTTAAGAACGATTTGAGCTAGATTTTAGAAAATTTTTTTCTCTCCGTGCATATAGTTAAATTCATCGATTTAACACAAGAATGTAGTATTTTTGTTTTTTTATGTATAGTGGATTAAATAACTTCAAAAATCGATTAAAAAAAAATCTGACGTGCTGGAGAAAAACAACAAGACACGGGTACTTTTTTTTAACGTCTACTATAAGAATTTTTTTGATTTTCTAATGTGTTTAACAAAAAGTTTGAAATTGTCGAACAGTGTTATATACATGTTTGAAAATAGGAAAAAATTAAGTCCTTTAAACTTTTTTGTAAGGATATCTCAAAATCCGAACTTGATATAGGAATTCTGAGGACTGACACGAAATAAAACATTAAAAATCACATCTGGATTGACTATTGTTGCTTCTGCTTTTTGTTTGTGCTTTTTTCTTTAATACGGAAAAACAGTTTTTTTTTAAAAAAATCTTCCAAAATAGTTTAAAATTCAATATTTCCTGAATGGGATCAGCTAGAACTTTTCCGTTTACATTTTTAAAATCTTCAGACATTCTGAAAATTCTGCGTACTCAGTTTTGTATCTTATTATTCAAACTTATAACCAAATGAAAAAAAAAACTCAAAGAAACAGAATAAGTAAAAATGTAATATCTTCTTCAGACGATCAGGTACGAAAGTTTTATTTACAGTTATTAATTAGTGTTTTTGTAAGGAATAGTAATGCATACGCCGAATTTTCCGTGAATGCAGTAAAACTCTATTTTGGTTAAGGCCCGCTGTGTATGAGAACATTATTTATTAGACCTTAAAATAAAATTAACTGCGCCGAATTCGAATTCTGAAAAATCAAACATCATTTTTCCGCTAAGTTTTTTTGTTAAGATGTGCATAGTTAAAATAATGACATTCGGTTAAAATTCACACCCTTACAAATTTTGTCTTTTCTATGTCTACTCTTGTAGTTACCCAGTGTCCCAGACGGTTCATATCTCCGATTTTTTACCCGTTACGGATCTGTTATTGATCCGTTGGCGGGAGAGATTCCCAAAAAAAAGCGAATCCGTTACTGATCCGTTTGCGGGAGAAATTTCAAAAAAAAAAAACGATCCGTTGGCGGGAGAGAATCCCAAAAAAAAAAAGCGAATCGTTTTTTTTTTTGGAATTTCTCCCGCAAACGGATCAGTAACGGATTCGTAACGGATAAAAAAGCGGAGATTTGAACCGTCTGGCACACTGGGTAGCCAACAAAATTTTGGCCATCAAATTTAATTTCATGACCAAATAAGTTATTTAAAAAACTCCAACTCAATTGTTGCATTTAAAAAAAAAAATCTACATTAAAAACTAAATGCGGTTATCTAGCGTCCTTAACAGCAAATTATTAGTATTATCAACAAAATACAACGAGCCAAAAGCACAATAAACAAAAACTACAATTCTGCTACCGAAAAAAAAGAAATGTGCTATATAACATAACATTTGAATGAAAATCTCCATAAATTTTATTTTATTTTACCACTTCCCGGACCGCTTTTAACAACACCGAGCATAAAACATGAGAAAATTGCTTGTAAAACATTTATGTCGCCGTGTTTGGGAAAAACTTCTGAAAATCTCCCGCATGTTCAACATTCAATAAATCATATAATGTACAACAACAATAACAACAAACAAATAGGGTGAAAAAAAAAATCACTCAAAAAAATAATTTTTTTTTTGGTTGATTTTCATGCATGCCGTTTGTGTTGTTGTAGGCTCCTCCAGGATGCTGTTGCCATATTTATTTATGCAGCTCTTCCTTTGGTTTTTCCATTACCTATCATTTTTTTTTTGCTTTTTCTTGTTGGCAGCGCTGACAGCAAAATGAGGCGAAAAACCGAAAAAAAAAAATTAAACAAATATTAAATTTTTTCCTGCTTTTATGCTGCCGCCTACAAGCATAAATTCGTATTAAATTCCATGCAAAATTGCGTGTGTGTATGTTTAATCCTACATGGCTCACGGTGTTCAAAGAAGCTTTTTTAATGGGACGATGCACTATGGTTTTTTTTTTTTTTAGACAAAAAAGTGTACACAAATTATTTCACTACAAGGACACATTTTGTTTAAAAAAATCAAACGCGAAATTAAAGGTTATACATTCATTTATCTGAAAAGATGCCCGCTTTTCCAGCATCTGATCCACAAAATAGTGACACGGGTCGAAATCTCTTGAATTCTGAAAAAATCGATTTCTCTGTATAAAAACGTTTGTCGCATTAAACGCAGGAGTGATATATGAATAAATTATGTGTATTCAATCAAATCAAGTTAGATGAAATCAACTCAAAGTGTAAATGAGCGCTGCCACGCCCCAAAAACAAATTCGTCGTGTCTCCGAAACCATTAGACGCAGATAGATAAGATTTGGTAAGTTTTATAATAGGCACACAGAGTAATAACATCCACTAGAAAAGTGGGCGGTGCCACGCCCTAAAAATATAAAACACATCATACCTCCGAAACTATTTGACCCATATATATGAAATTCGGTTTGTTTGCAAAGGTCATCAAGAAAACTAACATCTGCTGAAAAAATATGTGGTGCCACGCCCACAGGCAGAGTTAGCATATGTTATTTGAATCACTACCCTTTATATATATACCGAAACTCATCTCTATTTCTCAAATAGTTTTGGAGATATGATAAGTTTTATATTTGCAGGGCGTGGCACCACCCATTTTATTAGTGGATGTTATTTCTCACTGTGCCTGTTGCAAACGTACCGAGTCTTATCTATCTGTGTCTAATAGTTTCGGAGATATGACAAATTTTTTTTTGGGCGTGGTACCGCCCATTTTTACTATGACTTGATCTCATCTTAATTGACTTGATTGAATGCATTTAAATTTATTCATATATTACTCCTGCGTTTAATGCGACTACTATTTTTAAACAGAAAAATCGATTTTTTCAAAATTCAATAGATTTCGACCCGTGCCACTATTTTGTGGATCAGATGCTGGAAAAGCGGGCATCTTTTCAGATAGGTGAATGTATAACCTTTAATTTCGCGTTTGATTTTTTTGAGCAAAATGTGCCCTTGTAGTGAATTATTTTTGTGTACATTTCTTTGTCAAAAAAAAACTATAGTGCGATGCACAGTGGCCATAAATAGGAAAAAAATAAAAGTGCTATCTATTTTTAAAATTTTTACAGCAATCGTCAGGTAATGACTAAAAAGAAAAATTTTAATTTTAAAATTTTCTGTGGGTTTAGTTGCACTGTTGGCACAAAGTTGAACTTTGAAGAGCAAAAATACTATATGCAAATTTTCATATTAGCAAATGGTGGAAAAACGCTTTGTTAACGTGTTTGAAACCTAATGTACTGATGGAGCATATGGGTAGAAAATATATTGCTTCTACTTGATAAAAAATAGCTTATTTATTATATTTTCTGTCGATTATATGTGAATTATACGGATTTTTCAAACATTAAACTAAAAAATTATAAATGTGAAAAAATTGCAAACTTTGAAATAAAAAAAAACTATATATAATTGATTTCCCCTGCTTTTAAGAAAAGGGTCAAAATGACCCTCATGTGGGGGTTCAAGGGTTAAAATGTTCTACAAAAATATTGCTTGCAATATCCTGCATAAGTTTACCACATACATGATATACCTCAAATGTAAGGATCATATAGTTAAATATATCGATTTAACCCAAAAATTCGTTATTTTTGTTTTTTTCATGTACAGTGGATTAAAAAACTTCAAAACTCGATTAAAAAAAAATCTGACGTGCTGGAGAAAAACAACGAGACACGGGTATTTTTTTCACGTTTACTTTAAGAATTTTTTGGATTTTCTCATGTGTTTTACAAAAAGTTTAAAATTGTTGAACAGCGTAATATGTAAATTATGGTAATTTTTTTAAAAATTGTCCTCAAAAAGCCAAAATCGAAAAATTTCGAAAACTTTGACATTAAATTTTTCATAACTTTTCAATAAAATTTGTGGTCAAGTATGTTTAATCGAAATCCAAAATTCCAGCTGCAACTTTAGCGAACTTTTTTTATGACTTTTTTCCTATTATAGTTTTAAGAGTAGAAAATATTTTTATTTCTTTACATTTTGCAACGTTTTACAACAGTTAAATTTAAATTTTTAGATAGATAGAGAGGTTAGCAGATAAGGGGTATATTGCCCCTTTAAAACCCCCTTGGTCTTTGCCATTTTTTTTAACTGGGACATACCAAGCGAAGCAATGTACCAAATCTTACAACTTGTATCAAATGGTTTCACAAATGACACTTCTTTATTTTTATAGAGGGTGACAACACCCACTTTTTTACTGGAAAGTATTTCTTCGAACGATTTTTGCAAATGTACCAAATTTTACCTATTTGCGTCAAGCAGTTTCAGAGAAATAATGAATCAGCTTTTAGCAGGGCGTGGCACCGCCCATTTTTTTAGTGAAAATTATTTGTGCTACTAGTTTTTTAATATGTGATGAATTATGTCTATCTGCGTCAAATATTGTCAGAGATATTGTGTATTTGTTTTTTTTTTTTTGAGGGTGTGGCACCGCCCGTTTTCTCAAAGAAGATTTTTGTCCTAATGACTAATCTCAGCTATCTGCGTCAAATGGCTATGGCGATATGATTATTTAATTTTTTTGGGGGCGTGGTACCGCCCACTTTTTGCCCTATGACTTAGGCTTTCTTTATACTAAAACAATATGGCGATTTCTTTAAAATCGGTTCGTCAAGAAGGCACAATTACACAAAAAAATAAAATTTAATTTTCGTGAATTTTATTTTCATTTTTTTCTCATAACTTAAAAACTATAAGAGATACCTCAAAAACTGTGATATTTATGTCAAATTAATGGAAATTGATACCCATTTTAAAAAAAATGTTTCGACCATGCCCTAACTTCGTATGGGAGGTAGGCTGATCCTTCGGTCGATTTTGTTCATATTCACAGATTTTCATAATAAATAAATAGACACTCCCACTGTGTGACGTAGGGTATTTTTTTTTTTTTGCTGAAATCAATAGTCCTAAATCTTTTGAGTACAATGACATGCTTTTTAAAATGGCTTAATAGATAGTTTTCATAGAATTGTCTATGTATTTGTCGCTGCTGATTCCGAATTCCCATAATTGTTGTATCTTGTATGGTTATTGAGATATAATACCCTATAGTACCTTACGTTGTCCCTTTAAAATAGCTTGTTTGAACACCGTGTGCTACATATGTACATATTTCCTGCACATCAACATTAACTGTATGCTTTTTGCTACACCCCGCTGGCAACGCCATTTCCCGTTGTTGGCGCCGCAAACGCCTGCCTGTCTTAATGCAACTCCATATATCTCCCCGTATAAACAAAAAATGAAACATATTTTTAGGCGCGCGCGTGTGGAATTGATTTTCTTTGCTTTTGCGACACAATTGTGTGTGTGTGTGTATGAGTGTTTGTGTGTGATTTTCTTTTCTTTTAGTGTAGTTAAAAATAAATTAAATTTAACATTTAAGTTTATTTGTTTGTTTGCGTTGATAAGAAGTAGAAATAAACAAGGAATGAAAATAACGTATGTATGTAATAGAAAAACAAACAGAAAGAGTAATCACAAAATTGCAAATAAATTATTGCAAACAAAAGCATCAAAACCTAGCAGCACTTGGCAGAGAGAGACAGAAACATTGCAAAGCCGAAATTGAAAGAAAATTGTTTCGTAAAATACAAACAAAAAGAATTTTTTTTGCTGATATTTCTGTTTGCGTTTCCTTTATTTTTATTTATTTATTTTTTATTCTTCGAAAAAATATTGGAAACGGAAGTGGAAGCCATTTATATTTGTCATATATGTCACAGCGCTTAAGTGTGTGCGTGCATGCATGCATCATTGTGTGTATGTTTGTTTAAGTGTTCGCGTTGTTTGTAAACAATGCAAAAAATGAAAAATACAAATGGCAACACTATCGTCTAACGTATGGTAGGTAGTAGATTTTGTGATAAGCCACACTTTACTTATTTGGTAGCACAACGAAGAAGTAAAGTCACGTGATTTGTTTAACACAAGCATTAACAAGTAACATTAATGATACTAATGTCTCTTCTGAAATAAATCTTTCTCTTAAAAAAGAAATCGAAGAATTGAAAGTACAAATCTGCAAATATGAAAAATATGAGGTTGCGTCTGATGTCATCTTACATGGAATCCCTTGCAAAAAAGCCGAAGATTTAAGCAAAATCTTTTCAAGTATATGCTCTGCTGTTAGTTGTGATGTTCCGATTTTAAGAGACATTTTTAGATTAAAGTCAAATGATAGTAGCAACATCAAACCTGCAATAGTCGTGAAACTTGTGTCGGTCTATGATAGAAACAAACTCCTGAGATCTGTTGCTGCTTTTTGCAAAACAAATAAGCGACAGCTGAGGCTTAATGACATTGAGTACATAGGAGATAGTAAGTTTTACGTACATGAGAGCCTTACGAAACCAAATCGTGAGCTTCTAAGTTATGCTATGCAGAAAAAGAGGGAAGATCGATTGTTTGCTGCTTTTTCCATTTATGGTCGAGTGTATGTAAAAGTTGAGAGTAGTAGCGAACCAAAATTAATAGAAAGTAAAGAGAGCGTTGATAGCGTAGCAAAATTAATAGAGAATATAGAGCAAATAACAACAGCTAATTAGGGTGACCGTGAAACATAAAAAAATAAAAATTATTTTACTCTGCGTTGTATGTAATTATAGTATATTTATATGATTATGGTAAATTTCTTTAAATATTTAGTTTTTAAGTTAGGAAAGTACAATATTGTAAACTGTCAATTTAAAATGTGCAATAGTAACTTTAATTTATGTTTAGTTTAAATTCTACTATCAATACTGACGAAAATAATTTAAAGACCGTTTTAAAGTTGGTAAGTGAAAATCATAAAGGGCTGCAAATTTGTCATTTGAATGCAAGAAGCTTAAATGCAACAAAACTCGACTATTTGAACTATGTATTTGAAAGTTTGTGTATTGATGTTATTTGTGTTACAGAAACATGGTTCAAGAACGATTTTGATGACGCCACATATGCTATAAGTGACTATTTGCTTGTTAGGAATGATAGGAAATCGTGTACAAGAGGTGGAGGGATTGCTATATACTACAAAAAATATTTGCAGCAAAAGATTGTTTTCAAATCGAGTAGTAGTATGCAAGTTGAATTTGTTATGCTTGAAATAGGTGATAGTATCAGTAAAACTTTAGTCGTTTGTGTATATAATCCTAATAAGTTATATGATATGAGTTGTTTGTTTGAAAAATTGTCCGAGTACGTGATACTTTATGAGCATATAATAATGTGTGGTGATTTTAATATTGATCTTTTGCATAAAGATGCGAAGTCCGTAGAATTTTCTGATAGTATTGCTTCATTAGGCTTAAATATTGTAAATGAGTTTGCCACACGATTTTCTCCAAACTGCACGCCAAGCTTGCTTGATCTGTTTTGTGTTGCTGACAACTCGAAAGTACTTCATGTTGACCAATTTTCTTTGGCTGGTGTTTCCGACCATGAAATGTTATTTCTCTGCTACAATGTTGATTTTTCTAAATATCAAAATGAAACACACTTTTGCTACAGAGACTTTAAGAGAATCAATGTTGTAAGCCTTCTTGAAGAATCAAGAATGATTCCATGGAATGAATGCTGGTTTTTTGCTTCTATCAATGAAAAAATTGACCATTTTACATTTCTCGTGAATTATTTATTTAATAAATATGTACCATTAAAAAGAATAAAAATAAAGAACAAGAAATATCCTTGGTTTACAGATGAAGTTCTACGGGTAATAAAGGATAGAAATAAACTTCATTCAATATGGAAAAATAATCCAGATAATGAAAATTGGGAAGCTTACCGACGATGTAGAAATAAGGTAACAATCACAGTTCGTAATTCAAAGAGATCGTACTTTAAGTCCAAACTTGATGTCAAATTATCACCTAAACTGCTTTGGAATAATTTAAAATCTATTGGTGTGGGAAGCAAAAATAGTCCGGATTGTTCCATAGATCCCAATATAATGAATAATTATTTTTTGTCAAGTTTTCCAACAGATAACGGATCATCGTTCATAATGAATGAGCAATGCGAGTGCAGTTTGGAACCAAAATTTAATTTTACGACAGTAACTGAAGACGAAGTAGTAAAAAATATCTATGCTATCAAATCTAATGCTACGGGGCATGAAGGAACTAGCCTCAAGTTTATAAAGATCATTCTTGGTAGTATTATTGCTTGCCTTACTCATATTTTTAATTTTGCTATAACAGCATCTGTGTATCCAGAAACTTGGAAGATAGCAGATGTTACACTAGTTCCTAAAAGAAATAATGCGACTCTGCCTCAAGATTTTCGACCGATTAGCATACTTCCCGTTCTCTCAAAGGCGTTTGAAAAGATCTTGACACGCCAAATTATGATTCATTTAGATCAAAACAATTTGCTCACAGAATATCAGTCTGGTTATAGATCGGGACACAGTTGTGCAACTGCCGTTCTGAAAATTTTAGATGATATACGTCCTGCATATGATAGAGATGAGCTAACCATTTTGGTTTTGTTGGACTTTTCAAAAGCTTTTGATGCAGTTAACCATAAATTATTATTAAAGAAATTAGAAAACTATTTTGGTTTTGGTTCCAATGCAACCAAACTTTTAAAAAGTTATTTGACTCATAGACAACAAAGAGTTATAATAAAGAACTCATATTCTGAATTGAAAGAAGTTACGTCCGGCGTCCCGCAAGGGTCAATTTTGGGACCCATACTATTCAGTATATTTATAAATGATATAGTTTATTGTTGCAAAAGTGTTTCCATTCACCTTTACGCGGATGATGCTCAGGTCTACCTTTCTAGACCTAGGGGACTCTGTGAGGACTTAATTGAAAGGGTGAATGAGGATCTATTTTCAATTTGTGAATGGGCCAAAAATAATAAATTGAACATCAACGTCCTAAAGACAAAGGCATTGCCCATTTCCCATTCAACTTATGATCTGGCAGACCTGTCAAATTTAAATATGATGGGAACTCATATTATGTTTGACAGTTCTGTTTTAAGTTTGGGTTTTAAAATAAATTCCAACCTAAGCTGCAGCGATCATGTGAACTATATGATATGTAGAATGTACAATGTTCTGAGGAAACTATGGCATTCAGCGTCATTTGTGTCAGAAGATATAAAGCTGAAATTAATAAGAGCTTTGCTTGTTCCACTTTTAAATTTCGGTGAACTAGTTTACGGAAATTTGGATAGTGGATCCAAGCAAAAAATTCAGCTAGTTCTTAATAATGCTGCAAGATATATATACTCTAAGCGAAAGTATGATCATATATCGGGTTATACAATAAAGATTCTAAATTGCGAATTGGTCCCATACTTAAATTTTAGAAACTTAATTTTTCTACATAGGCTCATATATGAACGTTGTCCTAAATATTTGTTCGAAAAATTAGTGTTTGCGCAATCAATTCGTACTAATAATTTAATTTTACCCATGTCCAAATTTTTAACGTCTCAAAGAATGTTTTTTGTCAGTGTTGTTAAACTATGGAATTCTCTTCCAAGTGATATAAAATCCGAAAGAAGAAAAGCATATTTTAAATTGGCAGTACTTAGATTTTTATGTTAATAGCCTGTTAGTAAAAAAAAAAAAAAAAAAAAAAAAAAATTTATATATATATTTTAAAATATTAATTAATTAATTTAGTTAGTTATATTTTAAATTTTTATTTGATAATGTGTGTACTGATTCGTTTATAATCACTGATGTACTATTAAGAGACTCTATGTCTTATCATGTACAGTTGAAATCTTTTGTTTTTAAGAATAAATTGAAATTGAAATTGAATGAAGGCCACGCCTGAGAGTATTCCTTTATTTAATTCGAAAAAGTAGATATGGTTTATTCTTGTGTCAGATATTGCTTCATTCGTATGATGAATAATTTGTTGCTTTGGTCGTAATGGCCATACATTTTTTTGTTTGGTCTGTACGACATTAGAGTTACTTCCCTATGTTAAAGTTCATTCAATTCTAAGAAAAAATTCACAAGAAAAAACACTTCTACGTTCAACTTTAGTTCGGTGCATTTTCCGTTGAAAATTTTTCCTTGCAGTTTATATACAGGCTGTCCGGAAAACAAAACAAAAAATTATTTTTGATAAATATTTCAAATGAAATCATTTGAAAAATTTTAAGTAGTTTTTATAACATTTGGAAACGCATTCAAAAATGCAATTTTTTAAAGGTGCTATAACTCGATATCAGTACCACTTAGACAAAAGATGCAAAACAAAAAATACAGCCCTTGACATTAGTTATCGCATATCAAAATATTTGCTAAAGTTTTCGGGACAACCTGTATTTTAATTTATATATAAAGCAATCCACGCCGGGCTTACCAGCTCAAAATTTTCGTAAGATGCTCTTTCCTCCTCTTAAGTAAAAAAAGATTTTTGCCTTCCGTGAACGTTCAAAAGCCAAAAACTCCCATTAAGCGTCTGAATCCCATATTGAGTCATACATCATTTTAAAGCTTATAAATTATGCTTTCATTTAGAGTAATTTTAAAAAAAAATCTAAGTGGGATTTTTTTTTAAAAAAATTTAAAAGTATTTTTAAGTGCAAAAAATGTTGGTGAAAAAAAATTTTTTTCACCAAGAAATATTTTTTTTTGTAAAAAGAACATTTCAAAATGAATGGGACCAGTAACTTAGATTTATCAATTTACAAACTTTAGTGTTAGCTATAAATTTAAAAAAAAAAACACCCTTTCCATGAAAATTACTAAAAACGCCAATTTTAACACCCTGTATTTTAACAACAATGTTACTAGGACCAAATCCTCCGGGATTGTTGTTCTTGCACACCGGATCTACCATATTGCCAAATTTGAGCGAAATCGGAGAAAAAAAAATTTTGAGCTGGTACACTTGGCGTGGATTGCTCCATATATGAAAATTGTTAGATTTAAATTGATTTTTTCAAAACAACCCAAATATTTTTGAGCAATGGAAAGTCAAATCTATCGTCTATTTTTCACAAAAGGTGGTAAAAAATTTTAAATTTAGATTGTTATGTCGCTTCAAAATTGTTAAAAATCGTGGTTTTAGCACTTTTAAGTCAGGCTGTCTCGAAAACCAAACGAGATACAGCAATCTTGAGACCGGATTCTGAATCAGCATCTACAAATAAATAGCTATATTAATTTTGGTTTGATTTACTAATATTTTTACTTTTCTTAGAATTTCTATGGACACTATCTATTAACCCATTTTGACCAAAAGAAAAAGAAGTGCCTAAGTTTGGATTTTAAAAAGCACATCATTTAACTCAGGAAACCTAGGACTATTTATTTCAGCAAAAAAAAAAAAAGAAAATGAGGGTACCCTACGCTGTCCCATCAAGATATTGGCATTTCCTAAGTGACGAACGTGACCGTCGTACACATTAAAGATGCAAAAAAAGTGCATGTAAAACATATTTTTATTTTAGTGTTTACTTGAGATTATAGCTCTTAGGTAGCACCATCATTAGTGCCAAAGTTAACAGCAGGCGAATTCCTGGTTCCAAGATATACGCAAAACAGACACAAAACGAACGTGACAAAAATAGAAGTAGTTTTTGACTGTTCAAAGAAAGTCAGAGTTCAGCGAAACAAGTCAAAATTCTTTAGTGTGACTAATATTTCTTGTTTGATAATCTGAATCGATACGTGACAATATGAACGTGACATTTTTCCATTATGATTCAATCAGTTAATGATTTGCAAATTTACATATGTATTTTAAGTTTATTTAGTAAGTTTGACTGAAGGTAAATTCAGTTTTAGGAGCGAAAAAATCTTGCTCGCTTTTCTGGTGGCAATTGTGAAATTTGCTAATCTGACAACTGCAACACTTTTATTACTTTTTTACGCATTATTCTTATGTTTAAAGAATTTTTTGCCTTTGATGAGCACTAGTGAAATTTTATGTAAAATATTTTTGCAGAACACTTTAACCCATTATAACCAAGTCTTTTTTAAAAGATGTTAAAAAGACCATAGACAGGTTATAATGGGTTAATGTGTTCTAAGGAAATGTTTCTCGTACGATTTTATTATGACCTTAGAATAACGAGATTTATTCAAAATGCATTTTAAGAATTTTACAGTAGAGTGAAATTTCAAAAATACGTTGCTTTTGAACCAAAAGTGACGAACGTGACCACCTATAAATAGCTTTAAATTTTATTTTTTGCAATAGATTTTTTTTAATTGAATGCATTAAACTATGTACCATATATTTGCACTTAATTTTTGAAACACTTGCTGCTTGATTTGCACTTGATTTGTGAAGAAATTATGACAAATTATTATTTTCTGTGACGAACCGGACAGCAGAAATTGAACTAAAGAAAGCAAAAAAATTGACAGTTAATCGGGATTGCATTTTTCTCTTTTAATTTTTTTGTATCATTAATGTTGTAAAAGAGATTTTGTGGAACAGCAGTCATCATGTGAGGAGTGATTTTTCAAAAGGGCTTATTTCCAATACAAGGCAAGAGTAATGTCATAATATTAATTGCCTGATATTTTGTTAGAAATTAAAAAAATGGTAACTGTTTTCACGAAAACTTTACTTAATGGTGTGAAATTTATTGCGTTAAGATAAAATAATGATAACGGTCGATTAACTTATTGTTATGCCACGTAGTGTGTATGACATTACTTTAGCCTCGTTTTGGATATAAGCCCTTTTGAAAAAAACTCCCCAAGTATTATGCCTCTTAATGAAGATTATGAAAAAAATAAAAAACCCATCCACTTTAAAATTACTAAAAAAAAAAACATTTGCGCAACTTTGAAGTCGGTTTGATCAATATGTTTAATGAATTTAGTTCTGAATGGCTTAAATTAGTAAAATTTAAATATTTCTCTAAGATAATATCATAAAATGATAAGTTTTTAATAACTTTTAATATATTGGTCATAGTGGACCTTTTGGCGGAAATGCCAATATATTGTTTAACACCGTAAATTTGTTTTCTCAACTCTTCACAATCGAGCAGGGATCGGTTTCCAAGGTACTTTGCAGTAAAAAAAGAGCAACACTTTACCAGTGTTGTAAAACATATGTCCAAAGCGTGTGCTCCCATATCAAATGTAATAAAATATGGGGAAAAAATATTAATTTCAAAATTGATTAAAGATGAGGGCTCCCCAATGTGCGTCATGCCCCAGGGGTTTTCTTTTCTTTTTTATTATGTGCATTTAATAGTTTCAGTTGTCAAACATAAAAATCAACTATAAACTAAAATTACAACAACCATAAAAAGCGCCACATAAGGGAATAACGCACATACAGTGACTCACGAAATTGATCACGCTTTGGCTATGAATGCAAACAACCAATAAAAAGTCTGAAATGGGTTTGTATTTTTAATGTGTCTTTATTTTGTTAAAACTGCATTGAGTAAAGGAAAATTAACAAGGGACAAATTCCATGAAAACTCTCTCTTAAATAAAAAATAATAAAACAAAATCAAAAATACTCAGCGTGATCAATTTTGTGACTTCGCATTATGAACCTCGGAAACTAATGTTGATATTTTGTATAGCCTCCTAGTGCACCAATATCTGCTTTTATTCTTCAGGCCATACTTTCTAGAAGAGTTTCACAAATTTCTGGAGCAATAACATATCAAGCATTTTGAGCCTTAGGCCAAAATTCATTAAGAGTACCAATTTAACCTTCCATCGATTTTCTCAATATGCCCCTTAAGTGCTCGATAGGACTGAGGTCTGGAGATTATGAGGACCTTTTTATTGTTGTAATTCCAGTATCAGAAACCCATTTTTGTGTCCTCTTTGCAGTGTGTTTTGGACTATTGTCCTGCTAAAAGACAATAATCGAAGCATTTACTTTCAAATCTTGTAAAATACCAAGCAAATGACATCGTAGAATTTCACTGTTAGACTCTGCTGTTATTCGACCTTCAATTTTGGTAACTCTACCAACACCTCTAGTGGTCATACTTACCCACACCATTATTGAGCCTTCTCCAAACTGAAGTGTGGGCTTAACGTAGTATGGCTGAAGTCTCGAACCCTTACTTCTCCAAACCCACTCACTGATTTGCGATCCTAAGTGGTTTATTTTGGTTTTATTTGACCATATAACCTTCTCCCAATCGTAAGCGCTCCAGTGTTTGTAACATTTGACAAACTCCCTACGAAACTTTCTTTGCCTCAATGGCTTTTAACTTTTGCACTCCCTTTGAGTCAACAAAGTTTGAGTTTAGAGGAGGCTCAATATCGATGTGGGTATGTTTGACCACTAACGGTGTTAGTAGAGTTACGAAAATTGAAGGTCGAACAACAACAGAGTCTAACAGTGAAATTCTACGAAGTCATTTGCGTGGTATTTTACAAGATTTGAAAGTAAATGCTTCGATTATTGTCTTTTAGCAGGACAATAATCCAAAACACACTGCAAAGAGGACACAAAAATGGGTTTCTGATACTGGAATTACAACAATAAAAAGGTCCTCATAATCTCCAGACCTCAATCCTATCGAGCACTTATGGGGCATATTGAAAAAATCGATGGAAGGTTAAATTGGTACTCCTAATAAATTTCGGCTTAAGGCTCAAAATGCTTGAGATGCTATTGCTCCAGAAATTTGTGAAACTCTTCTAAAAAGTATGCCCAGAAGAATAAAAGCAGATATTGGTGCACTAGGAGGCTATACAAAATATCAACATTAGTTTCCGAGGTTCATAATGCGAAGTCACAAAATTGATCACGCTGAGTATTTTTGATGTTGTTTTAATATTTTTTATTTAAGAAAGAGTTTTCATGGAATTTGTCCCTTGTTTATTTTCCTTTATTTAATGCAGTTTTAACAAAATAAAGACACATTAAAAATATAAACCCAATTTAGACTTTTTATTGGTTGTTTGTATTCATACCCAAAGCGTGATCAATTTCGTGAGTCACTGTATATCATTTTCATATGCGTAAAGTCGTTTTTTTAATGACTTTCAATTATTATGAAGAATATTGTATGTATGTTTTTTTTTATGATGAAGGGGTTTCTTCATTTTCTTCTTCTTTTTATTCAAGTCGTTATTTTTAGTTATTGAACATAATGTTTTTGTTGTTGTTGTTGTTATTGTAAGCGTATTTAATGATTGACGCCATTAATTAATTACAATAACAAGAAGTCAAAATAAATATTGATTTCAATGGAAGGAAGTCAACATCATTAAAGCTTGAGATCGAGGTGGAGAAAATCTGTATGTGGTGGAGTCTGGGAGAGTTTTGTTATTTTAAAGTTCATTAAAAATAGTCACGTGATTTTTTTCCCTACTTCGTTTTTTTTTTGTCTGTACGAATATTTTTAACACATTGAAAGAGAATTGCTTGGAAAAATAGCAACGTTGCATGAAAAAGTGCAAAAGAAAGGGAAGTAAACCAATGTTGCTTTTGCAAAGACATAAAAAATTTCCCGCAAAGTCATAAATTTTGCGAACTTGACGTACGAATATGTATGTATGTATGTTCATACGTGTAGGCCTTAGTCTTGTAGATTATAAATATGGGCATTTCCATGGTATAAAACGTGACCATCGAACACATTTGAAGTTAAAAAAGAGTAAAAATTTTTTTTTTGACAATATGCTTAACGTTTTGCTTTTAGTTAACCCTATAAATGGTGTAAGTTTGATTTTGGGCAATTTCCCAAAAACCAAAGCATTCACACGGGACAAAAACATTTTATTTTATACAGGGTCGCACGAGACATTTTTTTCCATCATACATATTTAAATTGAGCATCTCTCAAGAATCCAAGATTTCCCGGTGAACGTTGCTGCGCTTTATATTGTTAAGTGGACGTGACATCACCAATTTTTCCAAAGGAAGTACCAAATCTCATAATTGATTAATTTTTTTCAAGGGGCATGGCTTCGCCCATTTGCTCAGTAAACATTATTTGCCGCAGCGCTCTCTACACATTTATCAAATCTCATTCATGTGCGTTAAATATTTTTTAAGATACGATAAAGTGATTTTTGTAGGGTAAACCCGGGACTTGTGGCATCCTTTCCAATTTCAATACTTGCATTTTTCATATCATTCAAATATGGACACAGTTTAATTCAGCAGCGCAAGAGACTTCGTGGTGGGCAGTTCGTTTAGCTTTAATTGCAGCAATTTTTTGTGTGTGAGATTTAAAAAAAAAAAAATTGGGATTGATTTAAATGTTTATTCAACTTGTGGGTGCCATTTACTCGGTATATACTATTTCTCGGCGCCATTTCTTTTCGCCATTTCTCCCATTCAATGCTGTTAGTATTGATATATGTACCAAAAATCTGTATCATATACAAATTGCACCCAATTACTGCAGGTGGTGTGGTTCAGGTGTCATTTCTCTCTTTGCATCTTATAAGATATTTGGGGTACAAATATGAAGCGCGTGAACGTGGAATCACTAAAGAATCACAGAAATTCAGTCAGGTAAGGCATCTATTAACTCTTTTATAATTGTTACCTGATTAACGGTTTGTGCTACTTCCGATGAAGCTGAAAAAAAATATACTTCCAAGATGAATCTGATGGTTACGTTGGATGTGGAAATAAGACTATGCAGAAAACATTAAACCAGATGATTGAATCGAATGCATAATTTGACGTATGTGGCCACATAACACATATCCATTCTAGTACGAAAACTTGTAACAATTGTGGCAACAAAAACTTAAAAACCACTAAGGGTGCCAAATCAGCTGAGGCTATGGGTGATATGGCACCAGCATTTTTTCAGATTGAAAAATAAACATTTTTATTTAAGTTGAATTACAGTTATTTGTTTTAAATTAATTAAGGAATTCGCTGTTAGTTCACTTAAAAATCTGCCGTATGTACCGGGCTTACCCTATAGGGGCGTGATGCCCCCATTTTTCACAGAAGACATTATTTGTGTTGGTGCCTTTGCATATGTATTATTTCTCATTAATGTAAGTTAAATAGTGTCAGAGATATGATGATTTAATTTTCTGGCTCACGGTTTACTTTCCTTTAGAAATACCCATATAGAAAACATAACAAGCTGAATTGTGTACTTGGGAGCGGGTAATAGAAGTGTACATAAGCACAACAACAACAAAAACAACAACAGCAACAACAACAACAAACAACTCAAAGTTACTGTAGATTTATGTGCGAAATATCGAAAAAATCATGGAATTTTCCTTCCTTTTTTGGAAATATACTTATAAAAGGAGCTATATGCGGTTGGCATACTTCATTTTAACGAATAAATTATCCTACTGTTATACATACAAGGCGAAGCTTAGATAATGTCTTAATGTGATTGTGCCATAATTTTTAGAGAATAAGTGGATAATAAGCCAATTTAGAGTCAGTTATTTTGCGATCAATCACTCAGCTCGACTTGAAAAATATATATCCAACAAGTATAGTCATTTTGCGTAGTTTGAGTGTCGCTGAATCTGAGTACGTCCTGAGAATTGTTCTATCATGTGAGGTTTTCTTAATATCCTAACCTAAAAGTGCAAAAAACGCTATTTTCGACTATATTTGAGGTTATTTTTTTTTTTTCCAAAAAACTGTGCTTAGGATCTTAAAGTGGAAGTTTTTCCCTTCTGAATGGCGTGGAGTTTGACAAAATTTTTTTTTTTTTTTTCCATCAAGATATCGCATTATTATATCAACAATAATGTCGCATGTCAGAGCTAGCATAGAACAGTGACTTGATGTGCCCACATAAAAAATAATCTCACGAAGTCAAATCACATGACCTAGATGGCCAACTGACAGGCCCGTTTTTTTATATGATTAAGACACCAAAAGTTTGTCCAAATAAAGTGACGGTTTCACATGCTGTATGGCTTGTGTCACCATCCTGTTGAAACCCTTTAGCACTTTGACCACACCAGACAGTAACTTTTTCTAGATGTAAGGGAAACTGTAGAGTCTCTTCAGGATAGTTCTCACTCTAAATACGGCAATTTTACCAAAAATGTGCCTTATCGCTGTAGATCATTTGACAGTAAAAGTAAGACTTTTAGTTTGCCGCACAGTGCGCGAATTTGAAAATAAATATCTACGATTAGTAAACATTGTTTCGGTGTAAGTCTTAGTGTGGTAATTTGCCAAAGTATATCGAACATCAATGTCAAACATACACATTTACTTTGACAACTGGTTTGACAGCTATCCCTTTTTGGAATTCTACATCGCTAAGAAAAACACCCTGTAAATCCAAGTTAAGAAAGCTGAGCTCAGTAATCATATAAATTTGAAAGATTTAGCACTGATTTTTGAGATGGCTGGACCTTAAAAATTAGTTACATGCAAATATTGAAAATGCCGGAAAAAATTTTCAATAACACTCTAAATAAAACTGTAATAACTTTCACACATGCTGTGTTCAAAGGGAGCAACACAGTATTGTGTTAAAAATTTTACTCAACGATGAGAAAATTTGACACGTTGCTTGGTGAAATTTTTAACACAGTACTGTGTGGCTTACTAAGAAATTTTTAACACAGCACTGTGTAGTTTGCTAAGAATGTGTGAAAATTTAAGACAGTTTTATTAGAAGTGAAGTACAATGCTTGCATTTTTTTCAAAGAATGAGGTATTATAGAGCATAATTTTTCTCAATATTTACAAAAGTTGTATAAATTTTAACGTTGCCACAAATGTATTAAATAATTTTGGTACTTTTTGGAAAATTTTAGTACTTTCTTTGCTACTTGGTACAAAATAGAAAAGCTTAATTATTATCCCTGGTACAATGACAAATGTCAAACGAAAATAAAATACATGAATTCAGTGTCAGTCAGCTTTATGTTTTTATCTTTGTGCTGCATCCTCTTTTCAACTCTGTGTAACCACGTATTTTGTCGTTGTTAATGTTGAAAAAATTTCATTTAATTTTACCTGGCTTAATGGCAAAATATAAAAATAATTTTGACTTTGTGTACATTTACCCACAAATACCTTTCTAATGTTGTATAATTCAAATTTATGCTCCATTTCTAACATAGTCAAAAAGGTGGGACACACTTTTATCTTGTTTAATTTTTTAATAAACTTGGCACATCATGTCGTATGATCAATATAAAATTAAAGAAAAAGCTTCTAAAAAAAACCCTTTTCCATAACATCTTGGCAATAATATTTAATGAAACGGAGAAATTTTACCGAACATGGGTATCTCTTTAATAAATGGTTGACATGGAATATTTTTCTAAAGCAGAGCAAGCATATCGTAGTGATAACTGCAGGAAAATCAAAAATTTGTTATTGGAAGAAGAAAATATAATTCGTAGAAGGTTTGAGTAACTATTGGTAGGCAACATTTTCTTAAAATAATTATCAAAATAATGACAACAAATTAGGATGCTCCTCTATAGATTTCGTACATTCATTATTTACTCTAACACTCAGAGACCACAGCAACAACAGCAAAAAATGGGGAGCAGTCGCAAATAATATTATGGGCGTGTTAATGTAGACCAGTCTAGTACTGCAGCGCTGTGCGTGTGGTTAAGCGCCATAATTTAGGATATTAAAATCTGCTAGAAAATACGTATATTTCTAAGGAAAAGTTCTAAAAAGAGTGAGTGAGTGAGAGAGTGGGTAAACAAGAGCAAACCAAGGAATTAGTAAAATGGCAACAGTGTTTAATAGAGAGAAAGAGAGAAAGGAATAGATAGCGAGCACATGATTGCACTTTGCAACATTCAAGATTTGAGGATGTTAAGTGATTTATTGCTCTTTCTGTTGAAGTAAAGGAGGCACATATTTTGTAATTATGATTTAGGGCAGATAAAGATAAAGCCAAAACTATGTACAATAAAAATATAAAATTTTTATTATGAACCGAATGCTGCTTAAATTTATACTATATAAAATAATATAACTCACCATTAAACCATTAACATTTGGCAGCGAAAAAAAAAACCTGAAAAGAAAAAGATTCATATTATTTTTTTTTTGACAAACAAATAATTATGTTTAGGAGGGAAAAGTTTTGATTAAGCCTGATTGTGGCGGCTATTAATTTGAATGTGAAAAAGCACAATTTTCCAATTTTTCATTCATTTAATTCGGCGCCGCAAGTATCTATGAGAACAACAGGCTTTGCATAGACAATAAGATGTTAATCAAACAACTAAATTTAAGTTTATCTTAAATTTCATCTCAAAAACATTTTGATCTTACTAAAACTTAATAAAGTCATTTCAATAAAAACCAACAAAAAGTAACACAGCAATAAAAACTGCATTGATTAAGTTCCATTTTTGTGTGACAATAAATTTTCATTGAATTTAAAACAGTTAAATATTTTGATTGCTTGACATGTGAAAACACCAAGATATAGCCATAAATGTGCACCAAATAAAAAGCGTAACAAAATGTTTTTTAATTAAAAACGAGTTTTAATTTAAGCAAAAACAAGAAAAAAAAATCAACCGAAACGAAATCTGGAATAAAAAACTAAAAAAATATGTCATCAACAAAAGAAAAAATTAACTAAAAATTTTAATGAAACGCGCCCAAATGAAGCTCAAAAAAAAAAAAAAAAAAGAACATGGCTCTGAGAAAAAGCACAAGACAAATAGACCGAAACAAAATAAAAACAATGACAACAAGAAATTAAACAAAACAGATCCAAAAAAAAGCGAAAGAAAAAAATCTCATTAAGAAAATAAAGTGAGACGACTTAAATTATAGGACATACAATCTCTCGAAAGAATCGTAATTTTGTCACTAAGCGTAAGCGAACGTCAACGGCAGGATAGAGTTGGTATTGCTTAGAGAAGAAGAAAAAATAAAAATGCTATGGGTACCAAGAAAAATTAAAATTCCAAACACGTAGCAAAAATACAATAATTAAATGTTGTAGTCTTGCATTGGTTTTATGTTTTTTTTCGCCTGCTCAAAGGAACAATATTTATTGCTTTTACCCCTTAGATGACTATTAAGTGTGTTCAAAAACAAAAACTAATGTTTATTTTTATAAAAAATAAATATATATATATTAGGTTGGGCCAAATTTTATCGACCCCACTATGTGAAAGCTAATTCAATTCTATGAATATTTGCTTAAGAAACCATACCTCTGCGTTCAACTTTACCCATTAATGCCCAGCGGTCCCATACGGCACCCATTTTCCATAGAAACATTTTTTTTTTCAAAAATATAGTTTGAGCTCAGGTCTATAACTCCTAAAAATTTCAACCTTCTATCTATCGTGGTTCACGTTGGGCATTGATGGGTTAATTTCAGCGCATTTTCGATCGGAAATTTAACCTTGCGTTTAATATTCATTTTTATGCCAAATTTTCAAAATTCTTGTAGAGACAAAAGTAATGTCATAATATCTGTGGACTTTTGACAAAACAACCTAACTCAAAATTGGCAACTTTTCAGGAGAGTCTGAAAACTGATTAACTACTTTTTAATAATATGGCTCAATTTCGTTGATGCAGCGTTGAATCTTTTCTTTCTATAAATTTTTACTAATCTTAAAGTGTCAGCTATCAAATTATTTTTTTCTTTTGGTTCATAACACTTCACCGCACGAATAGCGCTAAGTTCAAATCTTGCGTAAGCTATGGGACACCCCCATATCTGTGGAACAAGAAATCATAGAGACATGGCAATTATACCAATGGAAGCGTGTTTAAATTTTATATTTAGGACTAAAATTCTTTAGATTTGTCTTATCTCGAATTAGGTTGTTTTGTCAAAAGTCTACAGATATGTTTTGGCTGGTATTCTGTCAGTAATCAATAAAATTTGGTTCGGTTTTTAAGGAAAGTTTACTCGGTCAAATAGCTGAGTTCAAAATAAGCGAGTCATATTTTTAGATGGATTTTATTAATCAAAACACCAACCCAAGTGTTTTTGGATGCTATTATGCCAAATTTGACATTCATTTTTTTCCAAGGCGAAATCTATTGGCAGTTTTGGGATATAAATTAGCCGCTTTTTTTTTTTTTAATTTTACAGAAAAATATACCAAAAATCCATGTAAAAATATGAATCGTTTATTATAAATCGGTCATTTGATTGTTATAATTTTTTTGAATAAATATCATCAATTCAACACTATCAAGTAAACTTACCGTAAAAACAGAACCCAATTTTATGGATTACTGACAGAATACCAGCCAATTAATATTATGATATTACTTTTGTCTCTACACGTATAAGAATTTTTAAAATTTAGTATAAAAATAAATAAAGGTAAAAGGTAAAATTTCCAATCGAAAATGCGCCGAACTAAACTTGAACGTAGAGTTATAGTTCCTTGGGCAAATATTCATATAATTGAATGAACTTTCAGCCTAGGTTAGTGTTTTGTTTGAAAAAATTCATCTAAAAATATGAACCGTTTATTTTGAAAGTGGGTCATAATAATCGGATATTCGTCCCGTATCACTTTTTCAAATAAATACCGCCAATTTCACACTATCAAATAAACTTTTTATGTAAACTGAATCCAATTTAATTGATTACTAACAGACTACCAGCCAAATCATATTATGAAAAAAATTTTCGGTCGAAAATGCGCCGAACTAAAGTTGAACGCAGAGGTATGGTTCTTGGAAAATATTCATAGAATTGAATAAACTTTCACAAAGTTGGGTAGTCGGGGTCAGTTTCCAAATTGGCTCACACTAATATATATATATATGGGTGAATTTCCGGAAAATTTACCAGAACATGCCTGTTTTGTCGCCACTTATTTTTTATATATTTTTTTATGAATTGAAAATATAGAATATGATGATCTTAATTTCTGAAAACTTTTTGCAAAATTGAACCTAAACTTTCAGAGTTGTCATATCATTTTTTTTTTTTTTTTGGTAAGTTACGCTTAAACAATATATTTAAAAATTAAAATAAAATTTTTGTCTCAAAGCGCTTAAATAAACTTTTTAAAAATGCAACATAAATTTTTAGGGTTGCCATATATAAATTTAAATTTTTGGCGGCAACCGAACCGAAATATGGATTAGCAAAACTAACAAAAAACAATAGGGTGGCAACACTGAAAGTTTTTGTGCAATTTTAAGAAAGTTTTTTGAGCGTTTCTGAAAACAATAATTTCAATTTAGTCAGAAAAGTAAGAAATTAACAAGATTTTAGGAAATAACCAGGTGACTCTAAATATTTATATTGGATTTTTAAAAAGTTTATTCAAGCGTTTTAAGACAACATTTTTTTTTTAGTAGAAAGCCATTTAAGTAAAATAAAAATAAAAACATGTGGCAGCATTGAAAGATGAATTCATAATTTGAACAGTTACACTTGGATTTTCCCCTTACTCCAAGGAGCGTTGCGAGGTGTATGGCCTCTATTCATGAAAAGGAAAATTAGTTTAACAAGTCTAATGAATTAACTAATAAAAAGCTGTCTCCCGTAAGAAAACCAGTTTTTCAATTTTCCGACCACTGTGCTTCGCACTATGGATTTTTTTTTGACAAAAAAGTGTACACAAAAATAATTCACAACAAGAACACATTTTCTTTAAAAAAATTAAACACGAAATTAAAGGTTATACGTTTACCTATGTGAAAAGATGCGCACTTTTTCCAGCATCTGATCCACAAAATAGTGACACGGGTCGAAATCTCTTGAATTTTGAAAAACTCGATTTTTCTGTTTGAAAATGTTAGTCGCATTAAACGCAGGAGTGATATATGTATAAATTTATATGTATTCAATCAAATCAAGTAAGATGAAATCAACTCAAAGTGAAAATGGGCAGTGCCACACCCCAAAAACGAATTCATCATATCTCCGAAACTATTAGACGCAGATAGATAAAATTCGGTATGTTTGGAACAGACATAGAGAGAAATTCCATTCATTGGCGTGGCACCCTACAAATATAAAATTTATCATATTTTCGAAACTATTTGAGCCATAGAAATGAGTTTCGGTATATATATAAAGGGTAAGGAGTCAAATAACATTTGCTGAAAAAAAAGGGAGGTACCACACCCAACAATGAACATATCCTTATTGATTGCCACTCTGTTCTATTGGAAACAAGTTCATTCATGTAGCTATGCCTGTGGACGTGGCACCACATATTTTTTCAGCAGATATTATTTCTCTTGATGACCTTTCTATACCGAATTTCATCCACATGGGTCAAATAGTTTCGGAGATATGATGTGTTTTATATTTTCGGGGCGTGGCACCACCCACTTTTCTAGTAGATGTTATTCTCTCTGTGCCTATTACAAACGTACCGAATCTTATCTATCTGTGTCTAATAGTTTCGGAGATATGACGATCTAGTAGATGTTATTCTCTCTGTGCCTATTACAAACGTACCGAATCTTATCTATCTGTGTCTAATAGTTTCGGAGATATGACGAATTTGTTTTTGGGGCGTGGCACCGCCCATTTTCACTTTGAGTTGATTTCATCTTACTTGATTTGATTGAATGCGCATAAATTTATTCATATATCACTCCTGCGTTTCATGTGACTAACATTTTTAAACATAAAAATCGATTTTTTCAAAATTCAAGAGATTTCGACCCGTGTCACTATTTCATGGATCTGATACTGGAAAAAGCGGGCATCTTTTCAGATAAGTGAATGTATAACCTATGATTTCGCGTTTAATTTTTTTAAAGAAAATGTGTTCTTGTAGTGAATTATTTTTGTGTACAGTTTTTTGTCAAAAAAGAACCATAGTGCGTCGCCTAGTATAATTGGCAATCATCGCATGTTGAACAAAATTTCGAAAATATAAAAAACTAAAACATTCCAGCAAAATGGCCTTGATACTCGGCTGGATTTAATTTAATTTAACTAAATTATTTCGAAATTAATTAAGTAGATCAACACATTAATATCAAAAAAAAAGTTTCGAAAATATTTAAAAAATTTTTTGTTGTTGTACATTGTATGAAACAAGAAAAATGTGTAAAATTTAGGAAAATGAAAAATCTCCTCCTGTGACCGCTATTTTTCACATTGCACTGCCAAAATTACGCTTTCAATCAACACAATTTTCTCATTCAACACCACCATCGCCACTACAACGAAGTACCTTCATCGAGCGATATTTTTGAATTTTTAAGCGAAAAATTCAAAAATTTTTAATTATTCACTTAATCCAAGAAAATATCGTAAATCAATTAGCTGCAATATTTGCTTTGATCTTGCACATGATTAAGAATGATATTCAAACAACTGACAGTTGAAAGCAACACGGGCCAACGGGACGATTGATGTTGGCCGCATGAAAGCTTGTCGAACATTAACGCCAACTACTTAATTTCATTTTCAAACATTAATAATTTTCCCTGAGCGGATTGGTTTTCCACCAACACTATTGAGCTTTTTAGATAAACTTTTAAAATGATTTTTTTTTTTTAATTTTTTTGGATATTTGTTATTGGCGTTGGCGATTATGTGATGGTGTCGATTAATATATCCGTCAGCGGCTGCACATCATGTTGTTATTGTTGCCACATTAAAATGTGAAGGGGCCATAATTTATGCAAAGAGGAAATTATGCGCATCGAGCGGAAATTTATAAACAAAAAAAAAAAAAAAATTATTTTAAATATGAGCGCCGCCACATAAACATATGAAATTGTTGTTGTAGGAATTTTGTTTAATTACTGAGTAAGACGGAAAATTTTGAAAGCACGGTCAATTGAAATGATCTTGATGATGATGATAATTATGCTCAAAGGTAATAAAACTATTACCAAAATTATTGTTATTGATTGATGGGAACATTTTAGTAGTAGTACTTATTATGTTTAGAAAGACTATGTTCTTACAAAAATTTAGCCGTCTAAAAATTATATTTTTTTTTGAGGGTATTCGCGTCCCAGAATCAAGGCATCTAGCGAAAAAAGTGCATTATGAAAAAAATGCTTAGAATTGTCCAAAAAAACACATGTGAACTTTTTCAGAAATATTTAATAATTTTTCAAAACTTGGTCAAAAAAAAAAAAAAATTCCTCAAATTCTGAAAAAGTCGCTTCTATCCTTTGAAGGATTTTAAGCATTTTACGTCATATGAAATTTTTTCGTACATGCCTTGGTTTTTAGTAAACCTAGCAGGGGATTATGGACAATTTTCCGGCGCAATTTTGAATTTTTTCATTTTCCAGCACCATATTCAGACTCAATTACCCCGAACACCACCTCGGTAGCATTATTTTCCATTTTTAAGTACTGTAATGAGGCAAATTGTGGACACTCATAGCCTCATACACCGCGTCTTACGCGTGCTCGATGAACACACTAGGAGGAAACGGTTACCAAACAGTTACGCAAACAGCTCACCAAACAACCAAACAATCGATCAACCGAACAATCAATCAACCAATCACGTAAACGCACAACGGTTGCACAACAGACTAAACAATCAACAAACCAGCCAAGCAAACAGCTCGCCAAGCAAACAGCTCGCCAAGCAACCAAACAATCGACCGACCAAACAATCAACCAACCAACCATGTAAACGCACAACGGTTGCGCAACAGACCAAACAATCAACAAACCAACCAAGTTCACAAGCAACGAAATATCGCGCCAGCAGATAATTCTAAACGCACCCCAACAAAGGTTACTTTAGAAACTCACGCAAAGGGGCGGCGGCCGCCATTTAACAAAAGCAATGAAGGTGTTTCCGGTCGGGGATACTTTCTTTCTCTTGGTGGTCGCCGCACAGGTAAGACGTGATCCGCGTTTATTTTAATCATCCCGCAACATTAAGACTCTTTGACAGCAAGGACGCTTCAAGACATGACTGGGACTTAAAATTAATAACAAATAGATAAATTTTATGGACAACTGACGGAGAGGCATGGTCGGTGATGCACTCCACGACGGACAGACGAGGACCCAGGACCAGTGACGGAGAGGCATGGTCGGTGATGCACTCCACGACGGACAGACGGAGACCCAGGACCAGAGACGGAGAGGCATGGTCGGTGATGCACTCCGAGTAGGAGAATTAGTATGTAAGAATTGTGATAATGAATTTAGATTATATCAAATTATATTTATTAAGTTAAGATTTTAATTTAATGCTATCTATTGGTGGTCGCCGCACAGGTTAAAGGAATTAAAGTGGATTATAACGTTACGGAAAAGTTGTGTTTTATTGAATATAAATTTTGTAGTGAACCCTGGACGCCGATTGCTACACCCCGGCTAACGAAGAAAAGGTTCGTTACAGTACATATTTTAAAATAGTTTTATAGAATTTATAGGTTTTCGAGGGCTTCAAGGGGGATTAAAAGGAAATAAGGGGAAACCTCATAAATACAAAAGTCTTGGTACCGTGTCCGATCAAAATCTGTTAACGTTAAGCAAAATAAGATATGTTCGAAACTCACCACGAGTGATTTCTGTATAGTTTTTTTCTTTAATGTACTTCACATAAATTACACAGGCCCACAAAAAAAAAAAAAGTACCATGCGCGAAAAATCAGACCACCCGGACTTTATGTTTTCGGGTCGCTGAATCCGAATATGATTCCAGAATAGCAAAGTTGGCTCGCGTTTTTTTTTCTGAAATCAACAGTTTTGTCAGTTTTTTATGTAAAAAAATACGCAAAAAAAAAAAATTTTACCTAAAAATTTACCTCTAAGGACCAACAAGAAACGGGTATCCCATTTTATCAAAGCACCCTGTAGGAAAACAAACCGATGATTAAAAAATTCCTTGACATTTTTAAGAACTTGGGGGTCTGTTACTTTTGCTACTAGACGCTTTATATCGCTTTGACCCTGTGAGGTTCTGAGGATATAAAGCTCAATTTTTCTGACACATAAGAAAATCTAAAGCTTTCATCTATCGACGAAGACCTGTCTGGCTTCAATCGTTAAGAAAATGTAAGTTGTCGTAGAAAAATTTAAATGGTACATAAATGTTCTGTTGGCACTGAAAGGGTTAACAATATGCTACGACCAGTAACTTAATTTTGAAAGGGACAGGTATATATTTAAATGAGG
Source organism: Calliopum simillimum (assembly GCA_951812925.1). Taxonomy (NCBI): domain Eukaryota; kingdom Metazoa; phylum Arthropoda; class Insecta; order Diptera; family Lauxaniidae; genus Calliopum; species Calliopum simillimum. The sequence goes on along the minus strand of OX638371.1, from coordinate 15,738,177 downwards.
TGGAACACTTTCTGTTGCAAAAATTATCAAACCTATATTAAAAACAATTTAGAGTAAAATTACTTAAAATAACTGCGACGGAAGTCATCGAAATAAAGCTATTTCGACGGAAACTTGTAACTATCTATTATATGCTAATTTAATGAACTTTAAGTCTAAAAATTCTATGCATTTTTCATCTTAGAAAATCATGACAATTAGGATAAGAGAAAAAAAATACTAAACATGGCTATGGTGACACATATTTCGGTTACCGCCACGTAACCATCATCAGACCAATTTATGTTTTTATTAAATTTATTTTAAATTAAATGAAATAACAATACATGTGCAACTGGCAACACTAGTAGCCACATGACAAACCGGTATTGATTTAGCAACCAATGGTTGGTCCTTACCAAACAACAACAACAACAGGAGTCATGACAAAGTGGAAAGAGAACAAAAATCTCACTACAAAAATAAAGGCACTTTAGCTAACAATTTTTCTGAGGACACATAGCGCAGTCCATTGATAAATGCGCTATGTAGAGAGATTGACTTCGAAGGTTCCTAGTTCAATCCCGGCCTCAGACAAAAAAAAGTTCAAAATTTTTCAATTGTTATTTCATTTAATTTAAAATAAATTAAAAAAAAACGTAAATTGGTCTGATGATTGTTACGTGGCGGTAACCGAAATATATGTCACCATAACTATGTTTAGTAGTTTTTTCTCTTATCCTAATTGTCATGATTTTCTAAAATAAAAATTGCATAGAATTTAAGATTCTTGCTATTAATGACTAAAAGTTCATAAAATTAGTCTACAAAATACAGCACAAAGAGAAAGACAAAAAACTGACTGACACTGACTTTATGTTTTTTGTTTTCTATTCGTTTCACATTTGTCTTTGTACCATGGATGATAAGTGAGCTTTTCTATTTTGTACCGAAATTGTTTAACACATTTGTGTTCAAATTTATATATGTATATGCGACTTTTACCAACTCTTCAGGACTTCAAAGCACAGGTATGAACAAAAATGCAGCTTTCTAACTTTAATTGACTTTTTTAACAATTTTTTAACAGGACTATTGATGATTTCGCCTTCACTTGAGAAAAAAAAGATATACTTAATTCAAAAAAATCGAAGTGCACAATTGTTACATGTATATAACATACTTTCGAACAATATGCCACACTGGACACACCCCAATCAAATACCTAAATGTCGGTTTTCAATTCAATTGAAAAAAGGCTTGGTTTTACCTATGACGTATAAAAATCGGAAATTAAAAGCGAACAGAATACTCACGTATTAAAAACAAAAAACTTTGCAGGGATGCACCTATGCCGGAACTTGAAAATATCACTTTCATACAGCAGCAGCGTAGGAAACATAGGAAATGATGTGCAAATCCTACCCACTTTAGCAAGTTTCATACATTGGCTGTACGTATTGTACAACTGAACAACTTTGTTGAACAACTTTGCAGCACTTCCGCTCAAAGTGGGTCATTAATGACAATCCCAAGGTTTTAGCAGAGTGCACTTTACTTTTAGTACATATGTGTAATTGCAGTTGTCATTAGGAGAGCTGATGGTAAATTATCATGTGTGAAAATGGTTTTTGAAATTAATAAAATTAATTAAATGGCAAAGCTCTCTTTGAAACTTCACTTTGAATTGAAATGTAGTTCAAACTTTAATTCAAAGTACTTAAAAATACTTATGATTGAAATTAATTTGCTTTCAGTGCCTATAAGTAGCCATTTAAATTTCAAATGATATACTTACATATATGGGACTGCTGATTCCATACTAAGTGCATTAACAATAGCAGTACTCAGTTAAAGTTTTACCGATGCTGAAATTTTATTTCCATTACCTGTAACATTTTATTGATTACTGAAAAAAATATCAGTAAAAATAAGTTTTGAAAAAAATTGCAGTAAAATAAAGTTTTTGTGATTATTGAAAAAAATAAAAAAATTGTTGGAAAAATACATTTTTACTGTTTTTTGTTTTTCGAACATGTACTAGGTGTATACTATTAGCTTTGCTCAAAACAAGCAAATCAAAATTTACATCGCCTAGGTTTTTCTTTCTGGAGTGATTCACAAACTTAGCCAATGAAAACAACCGTTCACAGGAGCAGATGACGGTAATTAAAATAATTTACTGATTTCAATCTGAAAAGAGATACCACCCACAAACACAAAAGAAAGGCGCTAAGAATATCTTTCCTGATATACAGACTTGAGAGAAGAGACCAGGATTATTCAAAGAAAACTGAGTGGCAAGGGAACTAATTCTTAACAAGCACTCCGATGGGAACATAAGCTGTAACGTTCACGTCATTGTTTCTGGTTTATGCTGAAAAAAAAATTTGCATTACCGGTTGAATGCCAGTTCCTACAGAAACTCTGAAGCACAATGCCAGTGTCTTATTTGCGAAAACCAGTGGACCTAATCCGTATTCAGCTCATCGGACCGAGTCTCTTCCAATGTTAAAGCGAGGCAACAAAATCAATCGAGTAGGTGCCGGTTCGACTTTCTTCCAATGTTAAAACGAGGCTACAAAAGGAATAGAGTAGGTGCCGGGTCGACTTTCTACTCGCCACACCAATTTTCTACTTGAAGTTGTACGTCTTATCGAGAGAATCAAAATTTTATGCAAAATTTTATGAAAACGCTATTTGCGGACATATGGCGTGCATCCAGTAAATAGTGTAGTTCACTTTTGCCAATGGCAACAATTAGGTCTAAACTTTCTCCTTAAACAATGTCTTTAACTTTTTCCATTGGCTCATTATTTTCTGAAGTATTCGATGAACTTTGCAAAAGTGATCTACACTACTTCCTGTATGTACGCCATATGTCTCGAAATAGTGTTATCTGCACTTTAAATAATTTTATTAAATGAAAAGAGAGTTGCAAGAATCATCGAGAAAATTCTAATTGTGTAGAATACACGGAGAAAAATACGTATAATAATTTTTACTATATTGGCTAGTCGAAAAATTAAAGTAATCAACACTAAATTTCAAGTATAAATTACCTTACGTATGAACTATTTGATGGGTCCGTATAGTCATATCTACAAATAAAATGTAGTTAAATAATAAAGGAATATTTACTACAAATTTCCTACATTTGACTATATGTAAGGTAATTTGCACTTTCAGAATAAAAATGTGTGGTCAATTTGAATTTATAATTCTAGTCAAAATAACTTCAATATTTTCACGCACAAAAATGAGTATCATAATTTTCACCTTACGCGAGTAAGGTAAGTACCACCAAAATATGGAGTCATTTTGACTTTTATAATTTTAGTAACAATTTATATTTTTGGACAGACATTTTCTTCATATACAAATTTTTTTGCTTCTACATCATATGCGGAAGCAGCCCAATGGATATGTATCTGACTACCATTCGGAAGGGCCAAGGTTCGTATCCCGGCGCCGGTCAGTTAATTTTTTTTTTTTTTTTTTTTTTTTTTGTTGTTTGAACTATACAGTAAGGTAAATATCACGCCAATTTTTTCATTAAAATTACTAGACTGTGAGGTCATTCGAACAATCTGAATTGACTAAAACAGTAAGGTAAATCTTACTCCGGTGTCACTATTTCGACTTGAAAATCTGGTAAAATTTATGAGAAATAAAGTAGCAGGTACTATTTTTTTTCTCCGTGTAGATGGCTTTATAAAGACTTACTATGTGTCTGCGGGCTAAGGTTTAATTCTTTTGTAAAAATGTGAAACCAGCCTTTTCGTAATTGATACATTTATGATGAAGCATGTATGCCTCCTTTGGCTAGCTAATACCAAAGGAAACAGTTAGGTGTCGTTGTTCACATTAGGCCTTCTCTATGATGATTTCTTATTAACAGACAAATGATACTTTTATAATGGAATTTTCAAATATACTGCAAAACATTCTACATTAACAGCCAAATGTTTTGATTTCAATTTGAACTCTTTCGATTAGTTAACTCAGTTTTAATTCAATCATTTAGTAGTTCTAATCAAATTATAGAAAATACTTATACGATTTGTATCCCCACTTTAACGAAATTAACAAAAACCATAATTTTTCTCAAAAGAAAACAAAATAAATATTTTGTCAAGTTATAGCCAAAGTCTTAAAAATTATTTAAAACTTTGATCTTAATTTGAATATTTACTAAAAAATTTCGACATTTTAATCTTGAACACTTCAAAATATCTTCTATTCTTAAATTGCCAAGTGAGGCCATGTTTCTTTTTGATTTTTCTTTGTTGCTGCTACTATTTTGTTAGTGGTTCATAACTCATAAATCTATTCATACATTTTTTGATTACTTCAAAGCATTTCATTTCATTTATGGGATGAGATGAAGACGCCTTCTCTTTCAAGAGCAGCAGCGGAATTTATATTTTATAGCCTGTTTCACGGTGTATCCAATAAATCCACTTGAACTATAAATCATAGGCTATTTGTGCTTTGAATGGTGCTACCGCCGCATGCACCTCTCTGTAGCACTCTTTCGTCGCAATGTTAGTTCGCTTCTTTCATTCTCCATAAAAATTAAGGCATTTAAATTGTGCTTTAAATAGCACACGCGCCCAAAAACAACCCGTCTATAGGCCGAGCGAGCGATTTCCATTGAATCGCTACTCTGTCTGTCCGTCTGTCTGCCGCCTCTTGTCGTCGCTGCTGTCGTTTAGACAACGAACGACAAGATTTGTGCGCTTGACCCACAAATCAAGCGTGGTATTAATTTTATTATTTCTTTTATATCTTTTATTGTCATTTTGTCTACCGCGTTTTATTCTTATTTGTATTTTATCTCTGTTTTTAGCATTTGTTTTCTTATTAAAATGTTTTTAAATAAAACAATTTAGAATCTTAATATCATTTTAAGCCCTAGAAATATTTTGGTAACTGGAAACACAGTTCGGAGAAACGTTTTGTTTTATATACAAATAAGGATTAAGCGATTTAAAGGCAGAGCTTATGAATTTTAGAAATACATATGGGCATTTCCATGTTTTCGCACGTGACCGTCGAACACATTTGGAGTAAAAAAAAAAGTCTAAATAAAACTTATTTTTATTTTGACAATAGGCTTAACTTACAGCTCTTAATTAGCCCTATAATTGGTGCTTAGTTTGATTTTTCAAAGGCAGTTTTTCGTTTTCACGACAGTTGCGAAGAACGAAGGTGGTTGCACGGGACAAAAACAGAAGTTGCTTTCGTGGCAAACAATTCAAACGACGATTTCAGGGAAACCTGAGGCAATATTTCAATGTGACTAATTTTAGAATGTAGTGCATTGATGCCTCGTAACAATTGTTTCGATTTTACCCAAAACAAATTTTAAATTTTTTTTTTATTTAATTTTAATCAGAGTCGAACGGGACGTGTCGCAGGGGACATTCTTTTCCAACTTACAACTTTTAAATTGAAAATCTTTCAAAACACCAGGATTTCCCAGTGAATGTTGGTTCACTTTATCTTTTTAACTTGACGTGGCATCACCAATTTTTGCAAAGGATGTCACTTGTCTCTATCCATTAGTACACAATACTAAATCTCATAACTTATGAATTTTTTTTTAGGAGCGTGGCATCGCCTATTTTCGCAGTGAATATTATTTGTCCTGGCGCACTGTACACATGTATTAAATCTCATTCATTTGCTTCAAATATTTTCAGAGATATGATGAAGTGATTAGAGTGGGTGCGTGATACCCCAATTTTTCCCAGTACCCATTATTTGTGTTGGTGCTTTTTAAATATGTCCCAAATCTCTTCCATGATAATTTAAATTTTTGGCTGACGGATTACCTTTCTGTGGAAATGCCGATATATATGTTTATTTACGTACAAAGGCAATTATTTTTCAAAGGGACTATACTCGTTCCTATAATGAAGTTCTGTACAACGATTTTCGAACTGATTTAATATATCAAAATACTATGCACATAATATGTTTAAGTGTCTGTTTACGCCAAACCTAGCGAACACCCTGTATCTTTACTGTCGATACAGTGGTGTTCGTTCAGTTTTTCCTAATTGTTTATTTTCCTTTGTTTTATTCTTTTTGGGTTGCGCCTCTCGCTCCCAACTTACAATGTAAAACTCAAAATAACTTGTACTTGTACAACCACCGTGTATTAAACATCGTTTATTTTCAAAAGCCGTGCGTTTCATTTTCCTCTCGCTTTGTCGAAGTTTCAAGGTTTTTTCAACTTTATTTAAAAAAGTAGTTTTTTGTAAAGTTTGAAAAGTGTTTTTATTTCGGTCGCGAAGTAATTATTGGTCCTTTTTGCCTTTCTATAGATTGTTAATAGGGCTCTACAAAAGACGTCTTGTTGGAGTTTTAAGACATTTCGTTATAAGGTACGTTATGTCCAGTACCTGATTTTTATTAACGAAATATTTCAGTTCAGTGTCGCGTGCAAATGTGTTGACAGTACTTGGATACGAAAGAAAAATAGAAATATTGCTCAGACCTATCTTTTTTGCCTTGCTTCACTTTAATTCAGTGCATTCACTGTATGCACTTTTGCTCTCTGCTTTTGCCTCTTTTTTGTTTACGCTATCTCCCTCGTGAATATGCATGAAAGCAACTACAGCCCTGGGTTACTAATACGTTGCAACTTGCAAGTGTTACCATATCATAAGTTTCACTGTGGCTTTTTTAGTAGCAGGTTTTACACTCACTTGTTACACTACTTATTTGTTTAAGTAAAACACGTTTTTTTTCGAAAAATTTACCAAAACATGCCTTATTTTGTCCCCACCTATTTTTTATTACTTAAAGGTATAGAATATGATAACCTGAACTTCTAGAACACTTTTTAAAAAAAAATTAACATAAGCTTTCATAATAGACTCATGCTGTTGAAATTTGGAACAGATGTTTTTTTAGATTAAAACAATAAAAATCTGTCACTATGAACAAAATCCGCCCGCGGCCACGCCTACCTTCCTACACGGTTGGGCGTGGTCGATTTTTTTTTTAAAATGGGTATCAATTTCCATTAACTTGTCAATGCTGATTTCAATAATGTTATAAATTGTTAGCTATCTTTTATAGTTTTCAAGTTATGAGAAAAAACAGAAATCAACTTTATGAAAATTAAATCTTGTTTTGTTTTTGTAATTGTTCTCTATTGACTCTGAAACTAACTCATCGATTTCAAAGAACTTTTCACATCGTGTTAGTACAAAAAAAAAAAAAAAAAATGCTAAGTCATAGGCTAAAAAAGTAATTCCCACTAGAAAAATGGGCTGTACCACGTGCTCTTAAAAGCTGGTTCATTCACCGTGTTACAAGCCCAAGAGAAAATATTAAACTTCCATATTTTTCTTTTTGTCCTTTAGCATTATCTGACAATTGACGTAAAAATTTTTAAAATCCATAGCACTTTTAAATTTCACCTATTTATGTGCGAAGCTCAAATCGTTAAAAACTCATCGAACCGAAATTGGATTTTTGAAGAGTTTATTTCAGCGTCTTAAGAGTAAATTTTAATTTTTATTTCTTAAAAAAATGGTTCAAGCAAAAGTAACAAAGAAAAAAAAAGTAAGGTGGCAACACTGAAAAAAATTTTAATAAGGTTTATCAGAGCGTTATTGAAACCAAAAATTTCAATTTAGTTAAAAAATGTAAAAATTATATTAGATTTTTGAAAATAACCAGGTGACAACCCTAAAAATGTATGTTGGATTTTTAAAATGTTTACTTCAGTGTTTTAAAAATTTTTAATGTCTATTTTTTAAATAAATAGTTTAAGCAAAACTAACAAAAAAACCAAGTGGAGGGTTACTAATCGGAGACTGACGAAATGTTGCAAAAAAAGACGGAGAATGATGAAGCGGAGAATGACGAAATGTTGCAAAAACAGTAATATAACAATGAAAATAGCAATTTTTTTTAAAAAAGTTGAAACTGTTGGATAGCTCCTGTAACTGTTTATTGATTTCATAATATAAAGATAAAATAATATGAGCCATTTATTTTAAAACTGGCCTGAGTCCATTTCGGAGCAAAAGTAATGTCATAATATGAATTAGCTGGCATTTGTTCAGAACGAATAAAATTGAATTCTGTCTTTACAAAAAGTTTGCCATGTTGTGTGAAATAATTGGCGTTATATTTAAAAAATAGAATCGGGAAAAAAACCGATTATTACGGCAGATCATATGAATGACATTACTTTTGCTCCGAAACGGACTTAGGCCACTTTCAAAATAAACGGCTCATATGTTTAGTAATTTAAAAAAAACTTACGCAAAGAACGATGCACACTTGCGTTCTTTACAAAATTTTTAATATTTTTTTTTAAAAAAAAATACACACAAACACTCACTGTTGAAAACCCAAAACTGACTGCTCTGAAAATACGCTGAATCTCCTCTTTCGCTTCATTTTCAGTTCTCTATTTACTCAATATTTTAAAAATTTGCAGTTAGAGGAAGAAAAACTGAGCGTAGAGAGTCTTAATTGAGTAACCAACTTCCATATATGTATAAAAAAAAAATTTTGGAAGAGTTAACACAGAAAAACCTTAGCTGAAATATTTATACAGTGTTGCGAAATGGGCAAATTAAGTGCCCCAAGAAGCCGTTAGGGATAGGATGGAGAATGAGTTTTTAACATTTTGTTATAATTTCGTAGTAAAATATTAAAAATAATTTTTTTTTTTCAAGCAATTCGTGTAGAAGCTATAGTTAAGTATATGTCTTAAATAGTTAATACATCAATTTTTTAATTTAAACATGATTTTGAGCCCCGCGACATTGAATGCTACATTTTTTGGAGACTCAACCCCATACACTTAAGTATTTTCTAATTTTTTCTATAATTTTCTGAACACGTTTGTATTGAGCAAATGGAACTAAGATCTGAGTTGTTTCCGAATTTGTTTTGTTTTGCTTGAAAGTTAATCAAATCCGGATCAGAAGTATTTTCTCATCTAGAAATTAATTTTTCAAAATAAAGTTTAATCCAGTTTTTGTTTTTTTTTTGTTTTTTTTTCAAATGCCAACAGACTTTACTTTTAATTTAAATTTTAAATAACTTTCGTCAACATCTAATTGAAAAATTCGCCAAATATCAAATTTTTAACTTTTTAAATCCAGCTAAAAACAACAACAACAACAATATTAAGTATTTTATGTATTTATTTCAAAATAAAGCAATTCGCTCAACATTTTCTCATATTCATTCCCATGTCTCCTTCCTTTCTAAATCATACATGAGTAAAATTTTTCATTTCCTCAACTTTTTCCTAATCAGAAACTTTTTCTTTGTGTCGTCATCAAAAGCGCCGCCTGTGTAAATTTTCTCTAAAACTCAAGGGTTGTTTTACTGTCTATCAGCATTAGTAAGTAGCAACTTCCATACAGTTTGTGTTTGTGCTTACGTCCGACCTTACGTTCTTCAGCTCGGTGGTACTGCCTGACTGTCTGTATATTTGACTGTGTCTATTCTTGGTACTGCTGTCTTTGACGCTGACGCTGATGAATGCAATGATGTTTGCTTTATTTAGAAAAAAAAAGCCATCACATTGGCATCATCAGCATCATCGGGCTTGAATGTTGGCTCGGCGTCGTCAACATTATCATCTACGACAGCGACCGTCAGCCCCCAAGTGAACCTTAACAGCCTTGAATGAGTTTCTAAAGCACACATACTAACATTAAAGGTGGATTTCCTTATAAAAATAATATTAAATTTTTAAGTAGCCTTATGAAAAATTACTCATACGTTAAGTTGGGTAACTTTTGAGCTAATTAACTACGCTTCGATATAATCAAAGACTGATCTGTTAATGTCATTTTGTCTTTCAATGTCTTTATTTCACAAATTTACAAAACTTACTAGTGGCCGCTCGAAGAAATATCGTTTTGGTACACCCTAAAATAAATGGCATCCACCCGTTTGCCAATATTGTGCGAAAGCAAAACAAGTGAAATTTCCACTTTCACACATTCATCACAGAGTCAGCCAGCTTTGGCGGCATGGTGTGTTATACACCCTTACTAAGCAATAACCGCCCTCAAAACATATCTAACTTCTTCTCTAGATATATATGTATAAAAACAAAAACAACAACAACAATATAAAAAGCAGCATAAATATAAGAACAGCAATAACAACAACAGAAGCAAAACCAAAAAAAAAAAAAAAAACTTTTCCATATTGCCAACACGCAAAATTCAACTTAAACTCTTAGCCAGCTCAGTTTAGTTCAGTTCAACTCAAGGTAACAGTTGACTGTTGTGGCTCTTATTGTTGTTTTTGTTGTTGTTTTTGACACCAACTGCTACTTCTCTTGTTGCCCTGGCCGGCCCCCAAGTGTAGCGTCTGTTGTCGGTGGCGCTTCAAAGTCTACGACGTCAATCGTTGGAGTAACGCCACATAATGCGCGCAGAGATCATCCCCCATTAATGGATTTCTTTCAGGGCAACAGCATAATCTGGCAATGCCCGGTTGATATAAGTGGAAAGGATATTTATGGACTATTGTTCTTTCAAGTGATTGAAAATAAGAGGTTGGGCATGTAAAAGGGATATTCCAACTGCTATTTACATTCAAGCAAAAGTTTACTTTCATGCTTTTCACTGATTTTTAACAAGTCTTTCTCAGTGCGTATTGGCAATAATATCACGAAAGCCATACAATGCCAGTTCATCTATTGTAAGGCAAACTAAATGATAATTTCAGGCAGTGGGTCAGAAGAGATCTCAAAACTTTATTAAAAATATTGAAAAATTCTAAGAAGCATTCGAAGAATTTTGAAAAATATTAACCGTATTCACGATCTTGTTGTATCGTAGCAAATGCAAATTTGCAAGAGTTTATGATTGTGAGCATATACTGTCCCAACCAACAATTTTATAACCTTTTCAATTTTTAAGCTTGGGAAAAGTTAATTTTCAAATGTTTTCATAACCAATTTTCAAACGTTTGGAAAATATTATTTTGTTATTATTTTTAAAATTGATTTGCAAGGTTAAAATTAACAATTGGAAAATTATTTATTTTCAAACGTTTCAATAACCGTTTTCCAAACATTCGAAAAATTTTTTATTTTATTTTTTCAATGACTTATCGAGCTAAGTAAAACACAAGGCATTTGAATCATAACTGGCACGTTAGGTCAGTTGATAAGATTGTCGACTCATAACTTGGAGGTCATAAGTTCGATTCTCAGCAAACATAAACTTTTTTTTATTTTTAATTATATATAAAAATGTTTGGAAAACATTGTTTTATGAACATAATAAAAACTAACAAAATGTTAATCGAAAAGTTAAAAAAACAATTTAAAAATATTGAATAAAAAAATCTGGAAAATATTGTATAAAAACATTTATAAAAAGCTTGCTCCAAATGATTTTCACAAGCTTGCTATGAAGGGTCCAGTTTCGATTATTAAATAATTAGAATTCAAGAATTACCAAACACTTTGCAAGTTAATTTCCAAACGAAATGTTTGCTTTAATAAGCGTATAATAAGTTATTTTCCAAACGTTTTTGTTTGTTGGGGTTGTAAATTGCTATTGCAAACAATTCAGAACAGCTGTTTTTTGTTTTGCTTGTCATACAAATATTTGAGTTAAAAGTTTTTTGAAATTTAATTTTGCATTGTTTGAATTTTTAAACTGTATTAAAAAGAAAAATAGCATTTATTAAGGAATTCGCTTCTACAGTTTTTACAAAAATTAGTTATTTTTGGCGGCAGCATGAATTTCTTCTTTTGAACGTAGGCTGAACATCTAAACCACATAAAGCAATGGGGAAAAAACTATTGTGCGATGTCTTAGTTCTTGTCGTTGTATATATTACGGTGTGTTTTACTCAAAAGCAGGCGCAGAATCCTTAATTGAACTTAAAGAATACCATAAGCAAATTAAATTTAATTTGTTTGTTTACAATAATTTTTAAATTTCAAAACAAATGTCAGAAATACAAATGTCAGATTGAAATTGTGTTGCCAATCACGCATGAAAAAAGGAAAATCATTCACAATGGAGTCTAGCAATTTAAGTGTGCAATACGTTTTTGTCTTGCAAATTTGGTCTTTCTTACAAGACTCTTGCTTTTGAAAAATCAATAGAATTTGTTTTTGTAATTTCAAATTATTTTGCATTTGCTACGTTGCAACAAGATCGTGAATACGGCTATTGAAAACCATACTTAACTAAAAACTATTGTAGTTAGAGTGTTGCCTTTGGCATGGCCAAACATTAAATACCTTACACTACAGTATTTTGGAAATTTAGCTTGTACGCAATATGTCACGACCTCCTGTCCGAATTCACATAGTTTTTGCTTAAATTTTGCACTTTTTGTAATCAGTGCCTGAGTGAAGTTTGGTTGGATTATCTCAAAAAATGCTTTCAGTATAGCATTTTGTATCTTCTGCTTATATAAGAGGTGCCATGCCCTCTTGTCCGAGTTTACGTGGTTTTTGCACAGAGCGTTCCTCTAGAGTGTTTACTGCCTGAGTGAAATAAAAAAACCGTTTTCAGTATAGCACTTTGAAGCTTTTGCTTATATGATAGGTACCACACCATCTTGTCCGAATTCGCCTAATTTTTGGTCATAGCTTGCTTTTATAGTTCTTAACGAGAAATTTAATTTAGATTGTCTCGAAAAACACTTTCAGTACAGCATTTTGAAACTTTTGCGTCTTCGGGAGGTGCCACGCCCTCTTGTCCAAGTTTACCTAGTTTTTTCTCAAAGCTTGCGCTTACCGTCCTGAATTTTTGTGTGTATTTTGGTTACATTGTCATGGACAATTTTTCTAGAAATAAGTAAAAAAATATTGAACATTTCGGGAAATGTATTTCGAAAAAACTTTGAATTTTTTTTTTAAACTATAAAAGAAAGATAAGACGAACAATATTGAATAACTCGTAATGTAAAAAAATTAATGAAATCTCTGATATTCGTTAAAAAAGTAAAAAGTTTAAAAAATCAGAACAGAGGTTGAACGTCGAAAATATTACATGTTCGAAATCCTTTAAGAAAATATTTAAAGTCATGATAAAAAATTTCAAAAATATTGTAGGCAAAATATTTGCAAAACTATTGAATAAATCAAAAATGTTGAAAAAGACGATGAACGGCAACTTTCCGATATCACCCGCAAAGAATCTGGCACGAAACTCTAACAAAATTAACCAATCAAAGATAAAAATAAAATCGGTTTTATTATATGGGCGCGAAACGCTGCTTTTTACTAAACAATTAAGGCATATACTAAAGGTTTGGTGGACTCGCTCAAACTACACCTAAAATGCAACCAGATGCCCATAGCAAACTTAACTGGCAATGTATAGTTCATACTCTCCAAAAACCACACAGTAAGGTCTGCAGCAAGGCCCTTGAATTAAATCCACAAGACAGTGAAGGACGGCGTGGTCCGAGAACCATCTGGAAAAAGTCGTTTTGGAGAAATAAAAGTCATAAGATCGTGACAAATAGAGATGCTACATTTTGGCCTTACGATCCTGCTAGGAGTTCCGGGAGAATACATCAATATATAATGTTTGAAAACTATTTATTGAAAAAAGATTGAAATTTAAGCCAGGAACTAAACCTTCTAATTAAAAAATTTGGTATTTGTCAAATGGGTTATATTTTCATATGGCTTGTAGATTTCGAGATAAAAAATTGATTCGCCAAACGTCAGGAATCAAAATAACAAACAAACAAACTTCTCTCATGCCGCAACTTTTATGGGATTCAATGTTGCCAATGTGCTGTTGCGCTATTGCTTTTACCATGCGACACAAAGGAGAATAAGAAAAACAACAACAGCAGCAAACCACATTTATTCCTCTCTCTCTTTCTATTAAAGCAACGTTGTCAAATTTCCTAGTTTTGGTAGTATGTAGAAAGAAAAAGGAAAATTCTTTTGATTCTCTTAACAGCTTTCAAATTAATATAAATAAATAAAAAGCAGCAAAGGAAATATCCCTTTTTTTGTTGTTTTGCTTTGTTCATTGGGAATAATTTTTCATTTCAACATCATTGTTTTGCTCAAATTGTCGGTGGTGATACTGTAATAGTGAAGCAAAACTGTAAACATTTTTTGGAGAGCATAACAGCAGTTTTCCTTGGCGGTTTTCGAAGCAGTAAAAGTGGAGAAGAAGTATTTACATTACAGTGTTGCCAGTGTGCACAGTAAAAAACTGTTTTTCTGTAGTTATTTTTTCATATCGAAAACTTTTTGATGACGTTTTATTTACAAAGTGGAACTCGAACGTTTTTAACTACTATTCAAAATATTTTACTTTTCAAATAAACAGTTTTGAAGATAATTGACAGTTGATAAAAATTTTTGTTGAAGCGAAAAGTTTTTTACAAAATTTTGAGAAACAAAACTAAATTTTTCGAGATACATATATATTTTCGGCATTTTCCGAAATGTTCCAGGGTGTTAAGTAAAGAAAAAAAGAAAACAAAACGTGTCAAATAATTTTAAAAGATTTTCAACGATACGAGTCATACGATACGAGTCTTAATTTTTATTGCTGATTCGGATTTTATGTTAAAAAATGCGTCACTTTCGTCTGAAGCATTTTTTCTTATTTAGCATAGATGGTGCTGTGATCTACAAAAACAAAATTTTAAATACAAACTTTTGAAGCTAGAACTTCGTGAAAAAAGCTATTAATCAAAATAAAAAAATTGGCCCAATTTGTAGGAGCGAAGTTCAAAGGTTTCTTCCACGTTAGATATTTAACTTAACTCGAAAACGCAGTAAGTCCCGGAGCGATAGACCTTTGCGTATTGGATACATTAATTCAACTGTCTATGCGTATTCTATTTGTACTATATCTAGGCATTTCATTACCCCTCATATTATATCTCTCACAAAATCTATTCATCTTTGGATGCGCATCGCTCTCGCATTCAGAAATGCTCTTGGGATGCGCTTCGCTCTCGCTACCAGAAATGCTCTTTGGATGCGCTTTGTTCTCGCTATCAGAAATGCTCTTTGGATGCTTTTTGGATGACAATAAAAAATATTTAAAAAAAAAACAAACAAAAAAATAAAGTTGCCTATTGCCTACCTATAGCGCAGAAAATATGCGCATACAAATCAGCTCTTTAATCTTCAAATCGTCCTTTCATCACCGTCCTCAGATGTCAAGATGAGTCAGTTATACACCGCTTACTCGCTGA
Organism: Calliopum simillimum; assembly: GCA_951812925.1. Classification (NCBI taxonomy): domain Eukaryota; kingdom Metazoa; phylum Arthropoda; class Insecta; order Diptera; family Lauxaniidae; genus Calliopum; species Calliopum simillimum. Next base: position 15,722,991 of record OX638371.1, on the reverse strand, counting down.
ACTATCATAAAGCGCTCTTATTGAACTAATCCATTAAATTATTAATTTTTATACATTTTTAAATGAAATAAATCACAAAGAAACAAGTTTTATGACAGTCCAATTTTCATTATCTCTTTAGCTTTTGCGTATCCCCACAGCAGGGATTTCCATGTCTACATACATACAGATCCTATTTTAACGCACATTAACGTAGCTTGCGTGCGTATCAGTAATTAGCTCACAAATTACACAATAACAATAAAAAAAAATCACACTTAAAACGGATTATAATTTTCAAGTAGGAAGGTAGATTCATCAACACTACTACTACCATAGGTAGATTCTAGAACAGAAGAACTTTTCCCAAATGTCTTTTAATGACACAAGTTAAGAAACTCATTTAACATTAAAATTATGTTCTAGTGAACAATGTTTTAAGTAATAAACATAAATTAATTAATACCATAAAACACACATACATAATACGCACATGTACATATCTCGCATAATACATATAAAGAAATTGCTGGAAGTTAAACTTAAGTTCCCTCCTAACCTTAAGGATACAAATTTATAAATACAGCATATTTTTAAATCAATAAAATACCTTTAATATCTACCCAAGTTTAGTAAAATTGCCTCAATGTTATTTATAAAACTTAAATAAACAACATCAGTGCGTTTGCTTAGTGTACACATATGTTAACCCAGCCGGAATTTACTTAAACGGTGTGCATTTTTATTTATAGTTTGAACTGGTCCTTATTATTTCAGTGTTTGAATATGAAGCAGAACACGGAAAGTGTACCAGCTGAAAATTTTTTGTAAAGTTTTTGGGAATTTTTTGGAAAGTTAAAAAAAAAATTTTTTTTTCTTTGAATAATTTTATAAAAAAATTTTTCAAAAATAATTCAAGAAAAAAAAATTTAAAAAAATTCCAAAAAAAATTCACACGTATTTTTTTAACGATTCTAGGCATTTTATGCCTAGAACACTTTTTTCGTAAGATGCCTTTCTCTTGAGTAAACAAAGAGTTTTGCTGCCGCTGGCGTTCAAAAGCCAAAAACTCTCATCTAGCGACCGAATCCCATCTTGACACCCTGTATTTTAACAACAAATGGTACTAGGACCAAATCCTCCCGGATTATTGTTTTTGCACACCAGTTCTACCATGCTGTAAAATTTGAGCGAAATCGGAGACAAAAAAAATATTCAGCTGGTACGTTTTACGTATTTTGCTTCATATATCGTTACTCTTAGGCCAGATTCACGAATGTGAAATTTATTGAATTTGAGAAATTGCTATTTGAAATTTTTTTATATATGAAAATATATGTAAATTTTGCTTTTTCGCGTAATAAACTTTGCATTTGCTGTTAAACCACTTCAGATATATACTTCTTGCATAATTTTATGGAACCATTTTGTACAAGAAAACCACAATTGTGCAAAACTGAAAAATTTGTACTTTTGTGAATCTGACCTAAGAGTGACGATATCATTTGACACACGAATTTCGAGCTAGTTTCGAGCTCATCTAAAACGAAAAGTTTTTTCTGAAAAACCCCAAACTTTCCCGAAAAATCCCAAAAAAAAACTTTTTTTATGACGGTCCCACAGACATAGTCCCCATTTCGTAAATGGGTGTTATATCCACAAATTATTCGGACTTAGTCCCCATTTACGAAAGTTTTTCGGACATAATCCCCTGAAAAAAAAGGGACATAATTTCCATAACGATATATCCTAACGCCTTATTTTGTAATTGACAAAAGCCGCAGCTCAGGATTTAAAACTCCCAAAATTCCAACATCGGCATTGTTCAGTCTTAATTAAATTTATTGGACATAACCCCCATTGGGACAATGTCCGAAAAATTTGAGGACATAACCCCCCGGATTATGACCGAAAAATTTTCGTACGTATTCCCCATTTAAGAGGCGGGGATTATGGGTGACCGGACATAGTCCCAAGGGACATAATCCCCACTCCGTAAATGAGGATTATGTTCGAAAATTTTTGGTATTGGGGGTTATGTCTGCAAATTTTTCGGACATAATCGCAATGGGGTTAAGAAAGGGGTTATAAAGAAACCTTTATTTTCAAAATCATTGTGTCTACTGTTCGTGGTTTTTGCTCATACGTATAATGGATAATGTTCTTCAAATAAACTTAAGTATTGATGAATGAATTTCTACAGAGCTACTTTAAACATATGTGGTATGTGCTTTTCCTACGGCATAGCCATTAAGCTGTCAATCGATTGCATTTAGCAGCGGAAACATAAGCAGGAAATTTTAGTGTGCCTGCTGAACTTCCCGGGTTTAACCTCAACTTGGTAACTGCTACTCTTAGTCTTATGTATATTGTGCATATGTATTTGGATATTTATGCTCAATTTGAACTTAGTAAAAAGCATTTAAGGAAAATTGGAAAAATTATTTATAAATCAATAAAGGGCAAGCAATTAGATACAGCAATATATTTGACAGGCAATTGTCAGCAAGCGAAATTATGTGCTTTTGCACATAAGTGACCAAAAAGTATTTTAAAAATCCGAGTTTATTATTGTAATGTTTAAGAGACATAATTTTTGATATTTTTTCTTTCAAAAATTCTTACTTTAAGTCGTTAGCTTAATAGTTATCGCATAGTATTTATTTATATATTTAATGTAAAAAAGGAAAACCTTCCTGTTGCCATAATGGGGGTTGTTTTTTGCACCCGCTGCACGTCAGGTTCAAATATTGATTTAAGCACCCAGCACAAATAGCACCACCATTAGAAGTTGAGATTTGCGTTGGGGGGTTTTCATTTGTACTCCATGTAACCGCCCCGTCCCCAACTTTAGCGTTAAGAAATTTATTGCCTTCATTTGTGTGCAGAATTTATAATTTTTCCCTTTAATTGAGTAATTAACATAAATTATATGAAAAAAAAACTCTATTTTTACTTTGCGCAGAATGGTAACACTGTGTGCTGAGTGCACTCAAAGTGTGTGCTGTTAGCGTGTGCGAACAGTTTGCTAAAAGTTTTGCAGTGGAATAATTTATGGCTTTAAAGTTATGCAAAAACAAGGAAAATTTAATAGACTTTTAATTAAGTGTACATATAGCTAATTATTTGAATTTTATAAATTAAGAAAGATGATTTGGAAAATATAAACGCATATTTCACAACATTAGAAATTGCCGCCTTGTGGCCGAAATTGGACCATTTCGATTAGACTATAAGGCCAAAAGCTTTTATATGTTTCTTTGCTTGATATAACACAAAAATCTTTTTATATTCTTAGGATTCTGGTTATCTGCATTCATAAAAATCGGTACAGCAGCTTAGCCGCAAAAGCGTGTTACTCCTACTAAAGAGCAAAAAGTCTTTGATATATTTCCGTTCTGTGTATTCATGGTGTTGTAGACGTGAGCTCATAGCACCGCCCACTTAAAAACAAGCAGAAAATATTCTCGGTATTTCTGGTGTAGCCGTAAGAGCATTTTATTCATTACGGGGCCTGAAATCGCCCACGTTTTGAATAAATACAATCCTATGCACTGTTCACTCCTAACAAACTTAAAAAAAAAAAAAAAAAAATCACGCAATTCGGTTGAGATTTAGGTATAGAAACAGGGACTAAACCGATTTCATTTGCCTATTTATATCTTCTCTTCTTAAACGAGCTTACATTGTATATAAATATTATGGGTCTACACAAGACGTCTTGTTTGCGTTTTAAGACATTTCATTTTAAGATAAGTTAAACCTTGTACCCTCTTTTTTTTATCAAATGCTCCAGTTCAGTGTCGTGTGCAAATGTCTTGACAGAACTAGGATTTGAAAAAAAAAAAAAAAATAAACAAATACTGGGCTGATCTGTCTTGTTTTATTTGTTTCAGTTAATTTACTGTGTATACTGTAGTAAAAGTGTACACTACAAAATGCTTATGTAGTGATATGAGTAGTTGATCGCTCTGTTCTTGCTCCTTTTTTCTTGTTTCTCTCTCTCTCTCGCGAAAATGTATGGAAGCTACTACAATTCTGGATTACCAATGTGCTGCAACTTGCTAGTGTTACCATATCATAAATTTTATTGTAGTTTTTCTACTCGCACGTTTCACAGTAACCAGAAGTATTTGTTTTTATACCCTACACCCAGGCTATATTCACTTTGTCCTTCCGTTTGTAACTCAGAGAAGGAAGCGTGGCAAGTATAGAAAAGTATATATATTCTTGATCAGCGTCACCTCCTGAGTCGATATATCCATGTTTGTCTATCTGGCTTGGTGGCTGGCTGTGCGTGAAAATATTTTTTACGGGAAAACTGAGAAAGATAATTCAATGAAATTTTGTACGTTGGCTGAGAGGGGGGGGGGGGGGCATACCTCCTAAGCCATGCAATGCATTTTGATGAAGCTTGGTACACAGGTGCCGATTGCCAATACCATTAAATGAACAAAAAGTGGGCGGCATCAAGGAAGCGCCACGTCATTTTTTTAGTAACTAAAAATTTTAATTTGATATTTCTCAAAAAAGACTAACAATTTTGACGAAAATCTAGGAGGTTTTACTTCTGATAGCGAAGAATAACATGTGGTATGCCATTATATTGGGAAATTTCGAAAAAGAGCGTGGCAATTTTAATACACTATAAAAAGGAAATAGGAAATTACTGAAGCAATCTTACTGAAATTAATTATAGAGAGTTTACTAGCTATTAAATACGTCTGAACTCAAAGTGGACGAAATGTCACCAGTGAGCGGTACTCCTCACATGCAAGTTATATTCGTTAAACGTGATAAGTCGTGATATTCGATGATATTTGTTGCACACGTTATCATCATGAATATCAATGAAATGCACGAAAAAAGCAAGCATATACTTATGACCTATTTCGCAAGAAAACGAACCATATTTTTGGTCGCAAACCAACGATTGCGCTAAAATTTGAATACAGAGTACTTTAATCGATTTGATTGGACACGTATTTTTTTATTTTGCTCCAAACTTGTTTTTTTCGATCTTTTGGGTATATGACAAATATGCCCAGATTTTTGTGATGTTGAATTTTGAGAAAAAACTGGTTCAGAAAAGTGATCATAACTTCCGTTCCTGTGAACCAATTATGTTAAGTTTTTTTTTTAAATATTCAATATTTTCTCTCTAAAACCCCCTACCGCAACTCTTAGGGATGAATGTCCACATATTGTAATCTTCAGAAAATGTATACATATAGATTTTTTGGTGCGCTATAACTAAATAAGACCGTAAAATTATTTTAGCCACGCAGTTACCCCCTAGCGCACCCTTACAACCGCCCTAAAGGTTTTTTTAAGGTTTTTCAGTGTTTGCATAAAACTTGTTCTCCCAAGGTCATCATGATATCACGCAACAAACAATTTTCTAAAATATCTTAACTCATTATATCCTTTTTATGGGTCTTTTGACCCCTTTTTCAAAAAACTGGGTTAAAATCGGTTAAATTATTCTGTGGAAAATCTCATTACGAGTCAGGGGCCGTTCACATATTACGTTACGCTATTTTTGACCAATTTTGACCCCTCCCTACCGGGTCGTAACGCAACGTAACAAAACGTACAAGCCGGTCCCCGCCTAGTAACGTAACTAATCTTATTTTTGGTAATTTGAATTTTTTTGTTGACCCCTCCTACTCACATGTAACACTTCATAACTATTCGTCTGACCCCTCCCATTCCCTCTCGCACGTTACGTAATATGTGAACTTCCCCTCACCAACGACGAGAAATGCTTAAAACTTACGAATAAGATGGGATTCAGTCATTAAATGAGAATTTTCGGCTGTTGAACGTTCGCGGTTGGCAAAACTATTTTTTTACTCAAAAGCGAGGCATCATACGAAAAAAGTGCATAAAGCATAAAATGCTTAGAATCGTCCAAAAAATATGTGAGTATTTTTTCTCAATTTTTTGAGACATTTTAAAATTTTTCAAAAATTTTAAAATTTCTACAAATTTCTTACATTTCAGGAAAGTTCCGTAAAATTTGCCAATCTTTGAACTTCGATGTATACGAACTTAAGTTTTTCATTTGAGAATTTCAATATGCTATAACTACATAAATTTTGAGAATTATTCGGTGCTTCCGATTGTATTTTATTCAAAATAATATATATAAAGCTACGTGTCCCAGTTAAAACTTCGTTTACATGTAAGTCAAGTAATCGAAAAAATTTTTTGTATCGATTTTTTTCTGAGTTACATAAGGCATTATTTTAACATATGCATGTCATTGGGTGTAATCGATTACTTAAGTAAAATTTTCGCTTACATGTAATCGATTGAGTAATCGAAAAAAAGAATTTTATCGATTACCCATTTCATTACATGTAAATGTAAAAGCAATTCATTATTCAATTGGCAAATACTAAAAGTGCGGGGGCAAAAGTAAAATCATACACATTATGTGCCATATTTATAATTATTGATCATTTGATGTAAATAATTTTTCAACTCAATGCCATCACTTTTACACCATCAGGTAAATTTTATGTGAAAACAGAGATCAATTTTATTAATTTCTAACAAAATGTCAGCCATTTCATATTATGACATTAGTTTTGCCCTATATTGACATCCGCCCTTAAACCATATGCCAATTCAAATATAAAACGCTCTAACATTCAACTAATGCAGTTTGGCATCAATTATCGTATAAATAGCTACAAATTTATTCAAAAGTTTTATTGGGATATTTCTAGAAAACGCAAGAAACTTAATTTTGATTTTTTGGGGGCTAAGCCTCTTTATCCTTTGGAACATCACATATAAGGTCATAAGCATAAATTTCAATACATCCATCAATTGTTGATTAACCCTTTATTGTTACTAGCTTTTTGTTCAAAAGTCATGCTATCTAATTCTGTCAAAAAAACCATATCTCTATAAGTTCCCCTAACATTTTGCTTTATAAATTTTTTCTTTCATTTCTTTCTCTTTTCCAATAATTAGACTTTAAGGTCAATGATTTCTGAAGCGATTTGCTTTCAAAATTTTTCCTTAAATACTTTTACACCATAATTTCTTCCATACACCAAGCACAGAATCGTAAAATGATAGGTGACGGGAGGGGGGCAACAAAACACGCATTTCAATGGGAAATAAACCTATTTTTATAACGTCCAACTTGCACATAAACGCTTAAGCAAATTGTTGTTGCTTTTATTATTGTTGCTCTGCTGTTCCTGCTGTTAAAACGAAAGGCAGTATATACGAACGTATGTATATATTACGAAAGGGTTTTTTGAATTTGTTTTGTATCCATACGTAAGGGTAGACACAGACCATATAGCATGAAACGTATAAAAAGGGTTAAAGGTGTGGTTAGCCACACGGTGGCATTCTGGAAATGTAGGTTGGTGGGTGGTAGTTGAAATAATAAAAAATAACAGCAGAAACAACAACAACAACATCAGAAATGATAATATTACGGACATTTAGTTTATAATTTTAACCGAGAGCAGTGTTGTAAGCTTAAATTATGACTGAGGGGAAGTTTGTGAGTAGTGTGTGTGCATTGAAAATTTTTTAGTTTTTTTTAAAGCATTCTAGAAGTTTTCCGATTTTTTTCCTTATTTTGAGATTGCGATTATGGAAAAGGAAATTTTTAAAATTAAATGGAATTTCATTGTATACTTACATAATTTCTTTTTGATGTGCTTATTTTATCCTTAGTTTTATTCCACAAAATGTTTAAAAATTCTGAAAAAAAGAAGGAAATTTTTGTTAGCGTTTCTAAAAAATTAATTGTTAGCATGTCTACATGATTTTGTTGCATATGACAGCCTATATAGATACTTTTAAAAATTTACCTTTAGGTTAAAAAAATTTCCCTTCGTGGGAAATTTTCATATTATCTTAAATTTTTAATATAGTTATATTTTCTGATAATTTATAGGCTCAAATATTGAATTTAAAAATTTCCTCTATTATTTTTATGTAAATATGAATTAAGCTTAAAAATTCATCTAACTCTGAAGAGTTTACTGAATTCAAAAATCTCCCTCCGCTGAAAATATGTTGTAGCTCATATTTCAATGTTAGAACGTGTTGTAGTTCCAAATATACTTAATTACAAAATATATGTTAGTATATTGAATTTTAAAAATCTCTTTTTATGGGAGATTTTTACAGCAACAATATTTTTTTACACTTATACAAATAACAATTGTATGTATTCTCTTTTAACTCCTAGGAGGAGCATAGGGCCAATATGAAATCTCTCCATTTGTCACGATTCCTTGCGATGACTTTAATCTCTTGCCACGACTTTCCCGATTCTTGGATTTCCTTTTCCAGCGACCTCTTCCAGTTGGTTTTGGGTCTACCACGTGCTCTACTACCTTGTGGATTCCACTCAAGAGCCTGGCGACAAACTTCGCTGTGTGGTTTTCGGAGAGTGTGACCAATCCATCTCCATTTGCGCAGCTTGACCTCGATTGCTTAAGCCCTCTGATTGCATTTTTGATGTAGCTCGGCATTTGATATAATGCGAGGCCACCAAACCTTTAGTATTCGCCTTAAGCATTTGTTGACGAATACTTGCAGCTTGTTCGTTTGTTGTTCAGTAACAAGCCACGTTTCGCACACATATAACAAAACCGATTTCACATTCGAATCAAAAATGCGCACTCTCGTTTTGGTGGATATAACGGATGAAGACCATATTTTGTTCAGTTGAGCAAACGCGCCTTTTGCTTTTGCAATTCTTGAGTTGATATCCTCTTTTGCTCCACCATCCATGGAGATAATGCTGCCTAAATACTGAAGCTATCGACGTTTCCGATGTCATCACTGCCAGCTCTAAACGTGATGTCATTGCTTGCGTTTAGCTTCATGTTTTTAGTCTTGGATACGTTGATTTTTAGGCCGGCCTTTTGTGATTCCAAGACAAGGTCTTCAATTTTGCTTTGCATATCTGAATGTTTGGACAATAAGAGGCAGATGTCGTCAGCGTAGTCGAGATATTCCAGATAACAATTGGTAATGAAGAAAATTATTAGGAAAATATGCAGTTTACAAATTTCCTCATTAAGGAAGTTTATTTCCGAACTTTAACTTTCAGTATGAAGTACTGTTTGAAATAAGTGAAATTTATGAATCCCCTTTACAAAGAGTTTTGTTTTCTTTAAATATACTCTCATATTCAGAATTTACTTAATTATAAGAAAAATAAATTGAGTTTTAAAAATTTCCCTTTATTTGAAATTTTTGCAGCAACTCTACTTTTTTACACCAATGCAAATATGTAACAATTGTTAATGAAGCAAATGGTCAGGAAAACATCAAGTTTACACACTTCTTTATTAAGGAAGTTTATTTTCGAACTTAAATTTGCAGTATGAAGAACTGTTTGTAATATGTGAAATTTATGAATCCCCTTTGCAAAGTGTTTTGCTTTCTTTAAGTATACTATAATATTCAGAATTTACCTAATTATGAGAAAAATAAATTGTATTTTGAAAATATCCCTTCATGGGAAATTTTTGCAGCATCTCTAATTTTTTACACCAATGCAAATATGTAACAATTGTTAATGAAGAAAATGATCACGAGAACATCGAGTTTACAAATTTCCTCATTAGGCAAGTTTATTTCTGAATTTAAATTTGCAGTATGAAGAACTGTTTCTAATATGTAAAATTTATGAATCCCCTTTGCAAAGAGTTTTGCTTTCTTTAAATATACTCTCAAATTAAAAATTTACTTAATTTTAATAAAAATACAATAAATTGAATTTTGAAAATTTTCCTAAATGGGAAATTTTTGCAGCAACTCTACTTTTTTACGCTAATACAAATAACAATTGTTTATTAAGTTTTTTTTATGGAAAATACGCAGTTTAAAAATTTCCTCATTAGGAAAATGTTTTTCCGAACTTAAATTTGACTTAAAACTTACAAAAATAACAAACGATTAGTAGTATGCACAGTATTGTGCATAAGAAAATGTGAAATTTACAAATTTCTTTAGCAAAGAGTTTTGCTTCCTTCAAAGTTTGAACACAAGCTCGCTTATAAATTGCTTTCAGAAATAACTAGTACATATTTATATGAAAATTTAACCGCAATCTTTAATTATATCCTGCTGCTTCTACCATTTCCTGTACATCCATGTACGTGTGCTTCCTTGCGCCAAAGACGACGCAACATGCCGATTTTCACACAAATTAAATTCGCCCTAATTATATCCCCCTCAATCCACATATTCCAAAAGTAGTGCGTTATCATGTCATCAACATTTCACATCGCATGCTTTCGAAATGTAATTTTAACAGAACGAAATTAACTTTATGAACTGTTTAACTAACGGGAATATCTAAAATTCATATATATCCAGAAGTTTCGTCGTTCGTTAAACTTTCGTTAAGTTCAACAAAAGCAGCAGGCATGAGGCAGCAATCAAAAGAGCAACATTACCACACATAAACCGATAGACAGACAGTCAGTAGACACAAATATGAGTTTGAGTCGGTGTGTAGCAGCAAAAGTCTAGCAACGTCAGAGAAATCCATGGTCTTCGTTAACGTCTTCAAGTTAAATAAAAGAATTTCGCTATATTCTGTGTTTCATCCTGTATAAACGTAGGTACTGCTATAGCAATTGCGACGAAAATGGCAAATGAAAAGTGGATTTTATTGAAACTCACATGTGGAAAATTTCAGCAGTTGTCAACTTCGGCTTTACCTTTCAACAAGAGGTTACTACTCTCGCCACGTATTGTTTTTACATATTTATCGCAGGGTGAAATTTAATTTGAAGAAAAGGAAATTTTTTCATCAGGCAACAAGAATGCAAAAAGAGACCCTGTAGTGCTTGCTGTAGATCGTAATCTAATACTAAGTAATAGTAAAAATATCACTTGAACCTGTAGAAGGATTTAATAGTCCTTTCACCATATAAAGGCTAAAAATGTCTGTAATGTTCAGCATAAGGTCCACCCTACTATAACTACAATAGGATTGCTTGAAGTGACAGGAATTACCCGCAAATATGATATGACAATCCGATATGCAGTAGTAAAATTAAATGTAAAGAATTTCATTCACTTCATAGAGTTTTGCGTACTTTTATGAAACTTATGCATAAATAATGCGTTTTTGTGGCAAAGAAAAAAAAAAAAAAAAACTACGCAGGAAAATTCTAAAAGCCGTTTGGCGAAAGTTGTCAGTAAGGATAATAATAATATAAGTAAGTAACCGAGGATATGTCGCTCGGAGAACACGTATGTAATTGGAATTGTTAACATATGAATAGAACGGTAGGTAATATAACAAGCGAATACAATTTATTTCAACTTGAAGATAATGTGCCTCTATACTACACTCACGCTAAACAGTGTGAGATTTTGCCAATCTAGGACGTCAAAATTCAATTATAGCCGTACTTTCAAAGATATCGAGTTGAAATTTTGTACATCTGCTTTAATTATTTATGCGGAGATTTGGTTCAGAGATGAAAAAAATCGAACAAAATCTACTTGCACCTCCCATACAAATGTGCGTTTTTTTTTTGTAAAAAAAAAATTTAAAAAAATTGGTTGTAATGAAGATATCAACTTGAAAATTTGTATTTACCATTTAGTGGTAACTGAATACTATTGTCAAAAAATGGGAGTGATTCAAAAAGAAAACATAATTTTTTTTTTTCATGATTTCAGTGCAATTGTTCATTATAATACTTCAGTCATTGTAAAAAAAGTAGTCTTTGGGCAAAAAATGGGCAAGATTTTATTTTTTAAGT